>JAYJND010000028.1:0-36698 GCA_038382165.1 Ceratocystis alfenasii | reverse complement strand
ACTATTAGTTTCAGGGTAGTGAGTAGAGGATAGGGTATATTTAATTTTCAAGGACTAAGATAGGCACCTCTAAAATTCAGTAATGAATTGAGGTCCTCAGTCTAAGACAATAGTTAATAGAAGGCTACATAACTTCTAGATATTCTTTAGGTATAGATAGGTAGTGTCTTCAGTATTATAGTTACTATAATAGGGAATTAGATAATATATCTTAGTCAGGTAGTTAATAACTATAAGGATAGTATTATAGCTATTGCTCTTAGGTAGGTAGGTGATGAAATCAATAGATATATTATACTATACCCTCTCTAGAATAGGTAGTAGATAGAGTAGGCCTTTCTAGCTATTGTAGAAGGGTATTATATAGTAGTAGGTATAGTACTTATAAACCTCATAGGTAATATACCTCACTATACTAGGCTAGTAATATTCCTAGGACAGGAGGTCATAGGTTTTAGAATAACCTAGGTGACTAGAGATAGGGGAGTTATAGTATAGGTAGAGGAGCTCTACTTTTAGGCCATTACTATTAGGAATATATAAGTAGTCTTATATATATAATTAGCCTTTATATTCTAAATACTTAGCTAGGGTAAGTATTAGTAGGTAGTTTATCACTAGGTTTAGGATTACTACTAAAGTAGTATAGGGTATTAGGTCAGAATTATATATAGTATAGAAGAGTTCTTATAGATTTATCAGTAGGGTAATCTAGTTTAGATAGGTCTAGTGGCTAGTATTAGGTAGTAGGTTATAATTCTTTAGAATAGTTTAGCTCTAGTATAGAAGATAGTTATTACCCTCCTTAGGTAAGTCTTCTAACTAATATATAAGTGAATCAGGCTTTATACTAAGCTTACCTAGGTAGTAAATAATATAGAAGTTGAATTAGGATAGGAATTCAGACTATTAGGCCTAATAGTAGTTGAGTTACTTTATAGATATAAAGTACTCTAGATTTCAGTAGTTAGTAATGACCTTCATAGGTGAAGGGGCACCTTCTAGTTCAGGATACTATTCCTTGAAATAGTAGATAATAGCTAGGAGTTCTTTATTATAGATTTTATAGTTATACTTAGCTACTGAATACTTCTTAGAGAAGAAAGTAATAGGGTAGAGGATATTATTATCATTATATTAGGATATAATACTAGCCAATATATAATCAGATATATTAGTCTTAAGGATAATATCCTTATCCTAATTAAAATAGGCTAGGATAGGGGTAGAGGAGAAGTAGTCTTTTAGAGTTTAGAATACTGATTCATAGGTGGAATCCTATATAAAAGGGATATCTTTCTTCATCAAGTGTATTAATAGAGTGACTAAGCTAGAGAAGTCATAAATAAAGTAGTAGTAAAAGTTACTAAAGCTAAGGAAGGCTTAGGTATCTATTAGGGATTTCAGAGTAGGCTAATTATATACTATTATGACCTTAGCTAGGTCTATATAAATGCTATTACAGCTGATAATCAAGCCTAGGAACTTGGTTTCAGTATAGTAGAACTTATACTTAGGAGCCTAGGTATATAATCCAGTGGTATAGAGGTATTTGAGGACTATATAGATATGTTTAGTATATTCTTTATAGGTATAACTATAAATTAGGATATTATCTAAATACACTATATAGAATAGGTATTGCAGTTTAGTACTGAATATGGAAGGCAGTGAAGCTAGGCAGGAACATAGATGCAGCACAGACAAAACTGTTAGTAGTCTAGGACTTGACATCCCTATTCTACTATACTACTTATATGTAATCTGGATTCCAGGTTTCTAACAACATCTCAAACCAAGTCAAATGGCTCAATGGCTAAACTCTATCTGTTTTTCCTAAAGGACACTGGTTCAAATCAGCTACTGGCTATATATTTTCTTTTTCCCTCAGGAAACTATTTCTGACCCACATTTCCTATTCCTACTCAGCAAGACACTTGGGAAATTAACTAGACTCAGCAAGACTCTTAGGGAAATTAAGATCACACCATCACTGACCTCAGAAACCTTGTTCTAACTATAGACTAAAGATAGACTTGATGAAAATGTATAAATAGTTAGCACTTCTGCTATATATCCTTCTAGTAAGATATCTAATAGAATAAGTTTAATAGCCTATTCCTTCCTCCCTCTCTCTCTCTTTCACTTATGCCTCTATTTTCTAATCCTTTTCTTCTTAATCTCCTTGAGCCTCTGCTAGATATAATACATTTATCAGATACCTCTAATAGGTTATGAGCCTGGAATTGCACTAAACCTGTACTGTTTTCTTCAAAATCCTTTTCATCCCTTATCATAACTTCAGCACAATTCCTTAGTTTTTCCTTAAAATCAAAACTCTTACTTCTTATCAAGATGTCCTTCCTCACCTCAGTCCAAGGCCTTAACATCATAATTCCTATCCTATAGGATAAAGATAAGGATGCCTTAAACTTCAGAATCTAGAAAAATCACCTCCTCTGCCATACTGCTAGTACTGGCTATATTTCAGCACTTTGCCCCTCTACTGAGGATGCTAAAGCTAAAACAGCCTAGCAACTGGAGCAGGATAAACTAGCCAAAATCAATATGTAGTAGTTCATAGATCCTATTCTCTTTGAAAGGCTCTGTGGCTCAGAGACAACTTGGGCTAAGGAGACAGCCTATAGTATATTGACTACTCTGGAAACTCATTTCACTACCTCAAGTTTCTATGATAAGATCTTAGCCTTCTAGTACCTATAAGATCTTGACTAGTCATTTGATTAGTTCTACCTAGCTGAATATACTAGTAAGGCTAAAGTAGCTTTTAATAGCCTTAATGACTATGGTTTCACTCTTACTGAGCAGTTTAAAGTAGCCTCTATAATCAGTAAAGTTAGTAAACACTATCCTAAGTAGTATTCAACAATTAGATCTAGTCTCTATACACTTGAGACTGAGAAATAGCCCTCTATGACTAACCTGATCTGCTAACTAGAGAACTCAATCATATAGAAATCAGACCTTAATGCTCTTACTTTTATTAATACTTCTAAATAGACTTAAGGAACTACTAGTCAATAGCCTATAAAAACTGAAACTAAGTAATCTCCTAAGAGGTAGTGCTCTTTACATCATTCTACTATACATTCTGATGCTGAATGCAGATAATAAACTCAGCCTCAGAACTCCTCTACCCCTAATTCCTCACTACCTAGCTCTATTGGTTGGAGTTTCTCTACTATAGGTCTAGGAAAGTTCACTACCTTGACCTCTCTCTCAGCCTAGTAATTACCTGATCTCACAAAGGTATAGTTTATTGATTCAGGAGCCTCATTTCATATGACTCCTAACAAATAGTATCTAGCTGATTTCCAGCCCTGTAGAGGAACATAGGTCCAGGGGTTAGGAGGTATTCTTGATGTAGAGGGCTATGGCACTATATAGATCAGAACTACTACTGAAGAGGTGCTTACCTTTACTGAAGTAGCTTATGTTCTAGACCTATTACATAATCTCATAGTAGTATTAAAGATTTATAATAAGGGATGCCCTATAGACTTCCTCTATTATAAAATTCTTAATCCTTAGGGCACTATCTTAGCCTATCTTAAGTAGGAATCAGGAGTCTATCTACTTGATGGAATGACACTATCTCCACTAGGTCCTTCAACTAATTCAATACCCTCTTTTTCAGCTCCTATAGCAGCTACTCCCCTAGCATCTTCTTCAACTACACCAGTAGCCTCAGCCACTATCTCTTCAGTATCTACTTCCCTCTGGTATAGGAGACTTAGTCATGCCTCTCTAGACTATATCAAGAAAACTAGCTAAGCCACTATAGGGATGAAGATAACACAAGACTACTACTCACTACAAGCCTGTGAAATCTGCCTTAAGTATAAGGCTCAAGCTTCTCCCTATCTATCTATTCCTGAGGATGAGAAACCTATGAAGCTTAGTGATAGGCTATATACTGATCTAATAGGGCCTATTCATCCTGAAGCCCTAGGTGGTCTTAAGTATATTCTTCTAGTAGTAGATGCTACTACTAGATATACCTGGACTAGATGCCTTAGTAATAAGTAGTCTAGTACTATCCTTGAGGAAATGCTAGCCCTAATCAAAATCCAGTTTAAGTCCCCTATTAAATCCCTTCAAATTGATAGGGGACTTGAATTTAGTCAAATCACAAAAGTCCTAGCTAGTCAAGGCACTATCATTAGGAAATCAGCCCCTTATGCCTATAGCTCTAATGGGCTAGTAGAAAGATAGATCTAAACTCTACAAACTAGAGCTAGAGGACTCCTTGTAGATTCACTACTCCCCTAGACTTTCTGGCCCTATACATTAGACACTGCTGTTTATATTACAAACAGAACATCTACAAAGGGAAATAACTGGAAAACTCCCTTTGAAGCAGTCTATTAGTAGAAACCATACCTAGGAAACTTAGTGGTTTTTAGTGCTACTACTTATGTATTTATACCACCTGAGGAAAGATCAAGGACCTACTACAGTGATAGGCATACCTATGGAAGGGGTGCTAAGTTTACTCCTAGAGCTCATAAGGGCTTCTTCCTATCTTATACTGGTAACTCTATGTATAGGATCTATCTCCCTGACCTTAAAAAGATCATTATAACTAGAAGTATATAGTTTAATGAGTCTATTATAGGGAGATTTGAAGACTTATAGACCACTATTCCCCTAGATACTATAGTTCCCTTATCCCACTCACCTCTAAGGGGTATATAGGAAATCATAGAAGATATTCCTATGATAGGTATCCTATCTCAGTCTATTCAAGATAATGAACTAGACCAGATAGAAGGAGTTATCTAAGACTCAAACCCCTTTTCACAACCTATCTATAATAATAATCAGATAGATGTTCTATCCTCTCACTAGCCTGTCTATGACAATAACTAGACAGATGTTTCCTCCTTTCCCTAGACTATCTATGACAATAATCAGACAGATACTCCTTCTAGCTCTCAGGAGCTTACTCTTCTACAAATCAATATACTAACCCCTAGACCACTAAATTACCTAAAACAAAGATAATCTCAAAGATAAAATCAAAGCCTAATGAGACAACTCTAAGTCCTAGATAAGACAATATCTTAAGTCTCTAGGCATTCTTCTCCTGATCCTATCCTTACCCTTAGATAAAACTCTCACCAACTCCTTCCTGAAATAAGGAAGAACTATCTTGAATACCTACTATTAACTCCTAACCCCCTTGAAGGAGATTCACAAGCTATTATCCTAGTAATGCCTACTCAGCTATCATCTCCTGATCCCCTTGAAGGAGACTTACAAGCCCTCATTCCAGCATTAGACACTCAACCTGAGGACCTGAATAACTATACTACAGCTTTAATGAGACACCTACACTTTGGGCTCACTACTAGTATTGTCTCTAATGATCCTAAGACATATAGGTAAGCAAAAGCAAGTCCCTATGCTCTTCAGTGGCAAGAGGCTATGAAAGAGGAGATGAAATCTTATATAAAGATGAAAACCTTTGAGATAGAAAAACCTCTAAAGTCTGACTAGGTCCTCCCCTCTAAATAGGTCTTTACAATAAAGAGGAAATCTAATAGCTCTATCCTTAGACATAAAGTAAGATAGGTAGTCTATAGGAACTATCAATATCCTACTGAGTTTGATACCTTTACTACTATAGCTTCAGCTATTAGTCTAAGAGCCTTATTTGCTTTATCAGCACTTAATAACTAGATAGTGAGACAAGCTAATATAGAAATAGCTTTCCTACATAGTAATATTCATAAAGATGAGAGAGTATTTGTCAGGATCCCTGATAGTCTCACTGCCTAAGAGCTAGGCTAAGCCTGTTGACTGAGAAAGGCTCTTTATGGCCTAAGGCATGCCCCTAAGAGATGGTATAAGAAATTTGAGGCAGAAATCACCTCTTATGGATTCACTTCCCTCACTGGTAATCCTTATATCTTTAAGAAGGGAAATTTACTCATAGCTCTCTATGTAGATGACATCCTTTTCTTCAGCCCATAGGAATCTCAGATATAGCAAATCTATAATATCCTTCACACTAAATTCCTAATGAAAGGCCTCACTGAAATTAGCTAGTACCTAGGGATAGAAATCTCTAGTGATAAAGGATCAGGCTCTATCTCTATCAAGTAGATAGCCTATGTTAATAAGCTACTTCAGAGGTTTTCTATAGAAGAGTGCTCTACTAGGAAAACTCCTATCAATAGGAAAGACTTTCACCTCCTATTTCAGAATAGTAATTCCCCCTTATCAGCAGATGACTAAAAGCTTTACTAGCAGCTAATAGGGAGTTTCCAGTGGCTATCTATAATGACTTGACTAGATATCACATTTACTACATCTTTCTTAGCTAGATCTATAGTAAGCCTATCCTAAGAACACCTCTAGGCAGCTAAGTATATCCTTAGATACCTTAAAGGAACTAAAACTAGAGGTCTACTCTATACTAAAGGAGACTTTTAGGCATTTACTAATGCCTCCTATGCTAATGATCTACTTGATAGAAAGTCAATATCAGGATATCTCTTTAAGTTAGCTAGGGGGCCTATTACTTAGAAGTCCTTTAAATAGACTATCCTGATAGGATTAATAGTAGATATAGAGTATGTAGCAGCTGCTAGCACTACTAAAGAAGCTAAGTACCTTCTAAAACTACTTAAAGAACTAAGTCATCTAGTCCCTTAGCTAGTTCCCTTGTTCTATGACAGTGCTAATACTATTACAAGAGTTAGCACTGAAGTAGTAAATTGATAATCCAGATACCTTGACATCACCTTCCACCAGACTAGAGAAGCCACTTAGCAAGGGATCCTTTAGCCTACACATATCCCAAGCAAAGACATAGCTGCTGATAGACTAATAAAAGCCCTAGAAGGGGAGACCTTTTCCAGGTTTATCTATCTCTTAGGCTTAGTAGATTCCTAAGAATACAGAATTCAAAGGGGTGTGTTAGTAGTCTAGGACTTGACATCCCTATTCTACTATACTACTTATATGTAATCTGCATTCCAGGTTTCTAATAACATCTCAAACCAAGTCAAATGGCTCAATGGCTAAACTCTATCTATTTTTCCTAAAGGACACTGGTTCAAATCAGCTACTGGCTATATATTTTCTTTTTCCCTTAGGAAACCATTTCTGACCCACATTTCCTATTCCTACTCAGCAAGACACTTGGGAAATTAACTAGACTTGGCAAGACTCTTGGGGAAATTAAGATCATGCCATTGCTGACCTCAGAAACCTTGTTATAACTACAGACTAAAGACAGACTTGATGAAAATGCATAAATAGTTGGCACTTCCACCATATATCCTTCCAGCAAGATATCTAATAGAACAAGTTTAACAGCCTATTCCTTCCTCCCTCTCTCTCTCTTTCACTTGTGCCTCTATTTTCTGATCCTTTTCTTCTTAATCTCCTTGAGCCTCTGCTAGATATAACACATTTATCAGATACCTCTAATAAATATAAAATAGGATGAAATCCTCATCAGCTACCTATAGTGTAAAGTATACTTAGCCATGATTGACTATAAGTATAACTGACTAATTTTCCCCTACTTCTCTATTCCCTACTCCTCCTAGGCCAAGGTACCTAGGAGACCCTGAGAGATCTATATATCACAGGTATAGAATAGTATATAAACTATAGTAGAATAGGAAACCCTAGAACACCTACTAGTATTTATAGTATCCCTTAAAGATATTAACCTAGCTCTTTATAAGTTAGCTAAGGAAGAGGGACTAGTTGACCTGAGCTAGGTAGATAAGATCCCCCTATAGGTAACCCCTGATAACTATATTGCTTTTGATCCTAAAGCCCTATATATATACTAACTTCCCCCTTTAAGAGAGGGAATGAACTATAAGATCAATGTCATAGTCCCTGATAGTAAGGCCCCCTAGGGCCCCCTATATAAAATATTACATGAGGAGCTACTCATGCTCTACTAGACCCTCCTAAACCTATTAAAGAAGAAATTCATCTAAATTAGTAGCTCTACTACTACTACCCTAATCCTATTTATCTAAAAACCTAGGGGAGGCTTACATTTCTATATTGACTACTAAGCACTAAACAAATGTATAGAAAAGGATTATTTCCCCCTTCCTAAGTTTAATGAAACCCTATATAGAATCTATAAGGTATAATAGTTCACTAAGTTCAATGTAGTCTTAGTATTCTATAATATCTATATTGAGCCAGGAGACAAGTGGAAGACTGTATTCTACACTAGGCTAGGGAGTTTTGAGTGGAATGTAATGTCCTTTAGGTTAGCTAATGCCCTAGCACAGTTCTAGTAGTTCTTAAACTCAGTTTTATAGGAGTACCTAGATGACTTTTACTTAGTATATATAGATGATATACTAGTCTTCTCAGAAGGGTCACTAGAGGATCACTATAAGAAGGCTAACTAAGTCCTTGAGAAACTAGTTTATACTAGCCTTATAGTTGATATTAATAAGTGTATATTTACTATCTAAGAAGTCAAGTACCTAGGCTATATCCTCACACTAGGGAGAGCTAAGATAGACTATGTAAAAGTTATAGCTATAAAGGAATAGGAAGTCCCTACTATATATAAGGAAGTCTAGTCCTTTATAGGTTTTATGAATTTCTACTAGATCTTCATTAAAGACTTTTTAGTACTAGCCTATCTATTAGTAGAGCTAACTACTATAAAGAACCTATTCATATAGTCCCTAGAAGCTGAGAAAGCCTTCTAAGATCTCAAGGACATATTTTACTCTACCCCTATTCTGAAAACCTTTGACTATGACCTACTAATGACACTAGAAGTAGATTCATTAGGTTATAGCACAGGTGCTATTCTCCTTTAATAGTATAGTAAGTAGCTATTCCTATATATATACCTCAGTAAGAAGTTATCACTAGTAGAAGCCAACTATAAGATCTATGATAAAGAGTTACTAGTAATCATGAGGGCTCTCAAGGAATAGAGGGGAGAACTAAAAGGGGCCTAACACCTTATATATATACTAACTAATCACTAAAACCTCATACACTTTACAGAGACCTGCTAGCTTATAGAATAGTAAGCCTGATAGGCCCTACTCCTATCAGAATATAACCTCAAGCTTAAATACTGACTAGGGAAGCTATCCCCCCTCCCTAACACACTATCCTACTTGAATACACCTAAAGATAGTAATGACCCCTGTATCATAGTATAGAAGTACTAACTGCTCTAGCTAGATAGAAATAGGTTAATGAAAGTATAGTGAGTCAAGGTATCTAATGAGTTACCTACCTCCCCCTTCTATAATACCTCCCTATATAAGCTATAGGAAGAAGCTATCAAATCTGATAATATATACTCCCTTACATGAAGTATAGTAGCCACTAGAGCACTATACCAGCCAGAGGCCCTTAAAGGTATATAGAAAGTCTCTATATTAGAATACACCCTTGACATAGTGGAATACCTCTACTAGTGCAACTGAATTTAGGTACTAGTATCAGAACCCCTTTTTATAGGACTACTATAGGTAATCCATGACTCTATAGTATTAATTCACCTAGGGAAAAGGACAATAGTCTCTGAGTTAGCTAAATAGTACTTCTAGCTACATTATATAGAAGATACTATATGCTTTTACTATAACTGTGAGTTGTATAGAAGTATGAATACTCAGTGATAGATGAAGCAAGGACTACTAAAGGGACTGCCTATACTAGATCAGATATAGTAGGTGTCATGGTTTAGATACAAGATGTTCTTTGTAGCAGGTTCAGAGATTCAGAATACATGCATTGAGGGGGAAAAGGAGAAGGACTATCTAAACTAACTGAATGTGAGAGGGGTTTTAAGGGACTAATAAGTGGGGCACATACCTACTATATCCTAGGCACAGCCTTAACATCAGCCTCTCCTCTTCCTTCTTTTTATCTTTAGTTGAGCTAGTTGACATTCCTTCTATACATTCAAAGCAATAGTGCCTTCAAGGTATTCAGCTAGTTCCCAAGTTGGTTCATTCTAACCTTGCCACTTAACCTCATATTCTAGTCTGCTATAATGTTTTCTTTCACAAAGGATATTCTCTACATCATATATATTGACTCTATCCTCATTGTTAACTGGCCCTGGTCTATCATCATATGTCTTTTGCAAAGGGAATAGGTCATTAGCTACTGGTCTCAGTCTGTCTGTATAGTATGTGTTGTGTGCTATTGAGCCTAGTACATCTAGCTTGTAGGTATGGCTATCAACCTTCTCTTTTACTATACATCAAATGTGTTTATTCCTAAGGCTTCTCCCTAGCCCTGGACTAAGTCATTCCTTTCTCAGTGATAGCTATACCTAGTCATTAGGTTTATAGCCTTTATAGGCTTTTCTCTGTTTGTTTACAGTGTTCTCTATGGCTGCTCTTATCATTATGAGGTTTGCTCTTACCTATTCTGCATTGTTCTTCAATTTCTATAGGACTCTTTCTACTTGACCTAGGGGACTATCTAGGTTTAGTGCTAGTAGTTGAGGTTGTTCTATGTCAATTGTCTTAGGGTGGTAACTATGACTAAGGAAAAATAGTGATACCTATGTTGTAGAGCTTGGTATTGTATTGAGTGTAGACTCAACTATAGGAAGGGCTTTCAGCTAATAGGGGCCTTGTGCTCCAAGCTTAGTAAGTTTTGATTTGACCTCTGCATTCATTCTCTCTATAGCTCCATTGGTTACAGGGTGGTAAGCTATAGTTGACCTTTAATTCACTCCTAGTTCTATACAGATTCTTTTCCAAGTAGTATTAACAAATTCCCAGTCTGATAGAATAGAGTTTGGTAGTCTATGTAGCTTATAGTAGTTGTGAAAGAAAGCTTCTATAACATTTTCCATATCTAGGGCTTTCATTAGTATCAGGTGTATACCTTTGGATAAGTAGTCAATGATTGTGAGTATATATGTAAACTCTTCACCTCTATTCTTTACAGTTGGGAGAGGGCTAATGAAGTCAATCACAATATCCTGCCAGGGGTGTTCTGGAATTAGCAGTAGTTTCAACAGGCCTTCTTTATAAGGGCTGTGCCTGGAAGGACATGCTGGCCATCCCCACTATAGGAGACCCACCCTGCAGAAGGGGACTATAAGAACCTTCCTCACCAACTAGCTAGTTTAGAGTAGTTTCCCTTTCCTTTCCTCTTTAATATGTAATCTTTGACTATCTCCAAACCTACTTACATGAACATCTGTAGGCTAACCTATGACATCATTACACATTCACCAATAATGAATTTCTTTTCTCACCCCTATAATCATAGTATAATATTTTTTTTTCTTTCTTTTTCCTTTTTTTTCTTTCCCCTATAGACAATGATGAGACAATGAGTGACACTGAATCCAAGACCAGTGTCATAATAGATAAGGAGACAATTTCAGAACTCCTATCTAAAGTGGAGCACCTTGAACTCCAGCTCTATAACACCAGATACCCTGCCCTCCCTGATGTAGAAAAATATAATAGAAAAAGTGTATTCTAGCTGAAGTCTTTCATAGTAGAGCTAAAGAACAAGTATACACAGGATAGTGAAGTGCTTAGTAGTGATAAAGGCTTTATACACTATGCCTATAGCCACCTGACAGGTAAGGCCAGGAACAAGGTGTCCCCCTATATCAAGACCTACTTAACAATGAAGGATAGAAAAAAGGCCCTCAAAGCCTTCTACACTCTTCTAGAGGACACTTTCTCAGACCCTAGTGTAGTGTATTATACTATCTAAAGAGTGATAACCCTGTCAATAGGACAGTGTATAGTACTAGACTACATTGCAGAAGCTAAACTGATCTTCCTTAAGGCTAATAGCTCTAGCTAGCCTGATAATGTCAAGATCTCATATGTAGAGCAGGGGCTATCAGTAGAGCTTATAGATAGAATAGTATTAACAAAGGAGTATACCTCCTTCATTGAGTATAAGAAGGACCTGCTCATATTAGGGGCTAGCTTAGCAGCTAGAAGAAATAGAGGGTTAGGAAACTGACCTTAGCCACCTTGACTAAGCACCTAGAGTAGGAATGACAAAAGCCACACTAGAGGCACTAGAGACTAAACCAGGTCTACCTCTTCATTGTCCTCTAGCTAAAAGAGAGTACACTAGGTCCCTAAGGAAGAGATTGATAAACACTACTAAGAAGGATACTACCACTGCTATAGTGCTTTAGGGCACAAATCAGCTCAATGCCCTTACCTTCTAGTATAACCCCTAGTGAGCTCCTCAAGGCCTATTAGAAAGGTAGAGGAAGTGAGCCCTGAGTTAGACAAGTCCTTAGATGAAGAAGACACCCCTTTGGAAAACTAGATACCTCTGTGCAAAGTCATATACAGAGGTCTAAGGAGGGGCCTAAACAATTCATATTAAACTAGGAAAAGGAGGATGAGGAATAGCCACATAAGAACTAGGCTATAGAGGTAGATATAGTTATTAATAGGAACCTCCTATCCATAACCTTAATAGATACTGGCAGTGCCTTAACCTCTATGATTAGTGAAAGAATTATAATAAAGAATAAGCTCCCTATACAAAGGGCTAGGAAACCCTATAGCCTGACCCTGGTTAATAGTATAAAGCCTACTATCTCAGACCAAATTGCCTTTTTCAAAATAGATATAGGTGGCTTCAAAGAAAAGCATACTGCCTGGGTTATCCTAAACCTAATAGATAAAGTTCTGATTAGATACCTATGGCTTAAGAGAAACAATATAGTAATTGACTGTGAAAGAGATACAATCACCTTCAAAAGTAGTAATATCATAGTCTATAGTAGAAACACTACAATACTAGCTAAACCTCAGTTTGTAAGGAGGCTGTGAACTTTTGAATAGTCAATTGAAAAAGATAGTAAAGACTATAGCATGTATGAGGCCAAAGTTTTCAGAGCTATAGTAGAAGACATCAACAAAGCCCTAGACTGCCTTTACTAAGACTAACTACCTATAGACCTATCAAAGTAGAAAAGCAAGGTACCTACTTAGGTATCAAATGAAAACATTAATGCTTTCAACCTAGATGTATAATTTACCAAGCACCTCCCTCCTCACTGTCTAGGAATAGACTATAAGATTGAGCTATCTATCCTAGATGATAAAGCACTATAGGGTCCTCTCTACAAGATGTCTTGTAATGAACTCCTAGTTCTTCACTAAACTATTCTGACATTGCTATAGAAAGATTACATACACCTAAGCAAGTCTATAGCTACTATGCTAATCCTATTCATCAAGAAACCAGGTAGTGGTTTACACTTCTATATAGACTACTCAGCTCTCAATAGAGTAATGATAAAGGACTATTACCCACTTCCTAACATCACAGAGACCCTATACAATGTCTCAGAAGTAACCCTCTTTATAAAACTAGATATCATCTTTACCTTCTATAACATTTGGATTACTAAAGGAGATGAATGGAAAACAGCTTTTAGGACTTACTAGGGACTTTATGAGTGGCAAGTGATACCATTTAGACTAGCTAATACACCTATACACTTCTAGAGATTCATTAACAGCCTGTTATAACTATACCTTGATATTTAGGCCTCGACATATATTGATAATATTCTTATCTTTATAAATAGAACCCTAGAAGATCACTATGAGAAAGTCAATATAGCCTTGACCTATCTATGAGAAGGAGGCCTGACTATAGATATCAATAAGTATGAGTTCATAACTCAGGAAATCATGTACCTAGGATACATCCTATGACCTGGTCAGATCCTGATAGATCTAAAGAAAATCTCAGTGATCTCAGAATAGGAAATACCCAGTTCTATATAGCATGTGAGGAAATTCTTAGGGCTTTGTAATTTCTACTAAGGGTTCATTAATAACTATTCTGAAGTTGTCATACCACTTAATGCCCTAGTAATAGTGAAGAAAACATTTTACTGGAATAAAGTAGTAGATAAGGTATTTAGGAAACTTAAGCAAGCCTTTACCTTAGCACTAATCCTATATAGCTATAACCTAGAATTAATAATAATAGTAGAGGCAGATGCCTCTAGGTATACTATAGGTATAGCTCTCCTATAGATTCAGCTAGATAGTTCTAAACACCCCTATGTATATATAAGCTGAAAACTAACTACATTAGAATACAACTACCCTATTCATAATAAAGAACTTCTTATAATCATTTATATACTTAAGGAATAGTATAGTGAACTGAAAGGTTTGAAGGATGCCTTTGAGGTAGTATCAGATCATAAGAACCTCCTACACTTTATAAAGCTCTAACATCTATCAGAATATCAAGCCTATTAGTACCTAATACTGAGTGAGTACAATTGTTTTATCACTCACTACCTAGGCAAGCTCTCTATACTCCCTGACACCTTGTCTTGGCATGATATACCAGAAGGCCTAGACAATGGTTGATTCAAGGAATGAAAGCAACAGCTACTACAATCCTAGAGAAACAGAGTTGATGAAGTGCTCAAAGTGAGGTGTACTAATAGCCAACTTCTGGTTCTAAGTGAAGCTACACCCCTAGATTCACTACTAGAGAAAATGAAGAGCATATAGTCTAAGGCTATAGACAATAACAAAGATCTTAAACAAATCAGAACCTACCTAATAGCAAAAGACAGCTAGTGGCCAGAAGATCTCAGACATAGACTATACATAGGTATTAGTGACTACTCCTTAGATGACAAGATGTAAGTACTATACTAAGGCTGATTTTAGGTCCCTAATTCAGAACCTTTAAGAATAGTATTGATATAAGACATTCATGACTCACCTACCCTCATACACCCTAGAAAGAATATACTATATATAGAACTGGCTCATATGTTTTTTTAGCCTAACTTTATTATAGATATATAACAATTTTCAAGAAATTGCCAAGTCTATAGAAGTATAAATACTTGGTATACTAGTAAAGAAGGCTTATTAAAACCTCTACCTATCCTAGATCAGCTATAGTAAGACATTGTAATCAATTTCATTAGCCTACTGCTAATAGTGAAGAAAGGTAAGGAGGAATTCACCTATATACTCACTGTGATTAACTATATGTCAAAAGGAGTGCTCCTAATACCAATGAAAGCACTAGATATGGAAAATGTAGCTAATGCTTTCTTCCACAACTATTATAGGCACTATGGGCTACTAAGATCTATACTTTTAGACTAAGAATTCATTAATATAGCTTAGAAAATGATTTACATAGAACTTAGAGTGGAGAGGAGGTCAATAATAGTATACTACCTACTAACTAATAGAGCTATTGAGAGGATAAATGCTAAGGTCAAGTCTAAACTTACTAAGCTTAGAGCCTAAGGACCACATTAGTTGAAGGCTATCCTAATAGTTGAGTTTACTCTTAATACAATACTAAGTAGTGTAACCTAAATATCACTATTCTTCCTCAGTCATAGCTACCACCCCAAGACAATTGACCTAGAACCCCCCTAGACACTACTACCAAACCCTAATGGCCCACTTAGCTAAGTAAAATGAGTTCTAGACAAATTGAGGACTGCTCAAGACTAGGCTAAGGCAAATCTTACTATAGCTAGAGCTACTATAGAAGAAGCTATAAATAGGAAATAAAGGCTATACAGAGACTACTAACCAGGTGACTAGGTTTAGCTGACACTATGAAAGGAGCACTTTAGACTAGGACTAGGACATAGACTACAAAGTAAACATATCTACTGTAAAGTGAAAGAGAAGGTTGATAGTCATACTTATAAGCTAGATATACTAGGCTCAATAGCCTATGACACCTACTATACTGACTGACTCAGACCTATAGTAGATAATGCTTTCCTATCCCAGACTACTTACAATGACTGCCTAGGCCTAGTAGGACATGAAGATAGTATAGATAAATATAATGTAGAAAAGATACTGAACCAGAGGACAAGATATAGCAAGTTATAATACTAAGTCAAATGGCAAGGGTAGAATCAGCCTATATAGGAACCAGCTGAATATCTAGAGAACACTATTGCACTAGAAGAGTGGAAGGAAACTAATACACAACAACTGGAAATGAGAAGGAGAACAAGGAGGTAGATGTAAGGGCTATGCCTGGAAGGACACACTGGCCAGCCCCACTATAGGAAACCCACCCCACAGAAGGGGACTATAAGAACCTTCCTCACCAACTAGCTAGTTTAGAGTAGTTTCCCTTTCCTTTCCTCTTTAATGTGTAATCTTTGACTATCTCTGAACCTACTTACATGAACATCTATAGGCTAACCTGTGACATTCTTTGCTTGTACACTATATGTTTGTACTGCTACATACTTAGTAGTTTCTAGCAAAACATCTCACATCCACTATATAGTCAGGCTAAAAGAATAATCAAGACAACTCTATATAGAGTACATTTCTACCTAGGTATATTAGTATTAGGGAGTCATATATGCTTTGTAAAAGCACTATCTGTAGTAGCTCTGTATTTAGAACCTAAAATCAACTATAATATTAGACCTGTGAGTAGTCATCTAGTTGGCAATCACTGATTCCTACTCATAGTCTATGTCTGAGCTCTTCTGGCTATTAGCTATTCTCAGTGAGGAGATAAGCTTTAACTTAGTTAAGGTCATTGTCTTAGTCTATATATTGAGTCCACATTTCCTTAAGCTTATCTAATAGAACCTCAGGTAGAGGTAGTTGTTCTCATGAGGAGTGATATAGCAGTTCTTCTATTCATTGAATATATAATAGGGTATGAATTCCATTAGTACTTCAGTATTCTAGTACTTGCTTTATTCAGTCTACTAAGCATTCATTATTTATATCCTATAGGAGGTCATGTCAGGATAGAGCATTAGGTAGTGGAGAGAGTCTGTTAGGACAGTGAGTGATCTAGTAATTGTATTCACTGAGTGTTAGGTACTAGTATACTTGGCATTCAGACAAGTATTGAAGTTTAGTGAAATGCAATAGGTTCCTATGGTCTGAAATAACTTCAAAGGGGTCTTTAAGGCCTTTCAGTTCACTATACTATTCCTTCAGGGCATAGATAATAGCTAAAAGTTCTTTGTTATAGATTAGGTAGTTATATTCTACTGTAGTCAGCTTCTGGCTTATATATATATAGGGGTGTTTCAATCTGTCTAGCTATACCTATAGTAAGGCTATACTAATTACATAGCCTGATACATCTGTTTCTACTACTGTAGGGAGCTCTAGGTCATGGCTATAGAGTATTAGGGTTGAAGTGAAAACCTTCTTTAGGTTATTGAATGCTTCCTCTACTTTATTATTCCACTTGAATATCACTTTTCCATTAATAATGTATTGAGTAGGCTCACTTCCTCTGAGTACCTATCTATAAACCCTCTATAGAAGTTGTAAAGTCCTAGAAATTTCCTCACTTGTCACACTGAGGTTAGTATCTCCTAGTCTATAATTATAGAGATCTTCTTTAGGTCTGTCAGTATTTAGCTAGGTTTAAGGATATACCCTAAGTAGTTGATCTTTTTCATTATAAAGTCATACTTGTTAATGTCCACTGTTAAACCTCCTTCCTATAGGTATGTAAGAGCTAAGTTAACTTTCTCATAATGTCCTTCTAGTGATCCTTTAGTGAATATCAGTATATCATCTATGTAGGCAGAGGCCTAGATGTCAAGATAGGGTCTCAAAAGGCTATTGATGAACCTTTGGAAATATACAGGAGCATTGGCTAGGCCAAAGGGTATAACCTACTATTCATAGAGGCTATAGTATGTCCTGAATACTATTTTCCATTCATTACCTTCAGTAATATAGATATTATAGAAGGCAGAAATGACATCTAGTTTTGTAAATAGTATTGCCTCTAACATATGTTTTAGTGTTTCTATTATATTAGGTAGAGGGTAATGATCTTTCTTTATAATACTATTGAGTACTCTGTGATCTACATAGAAACAGAGACCACTACTAGGCTTTTTTACAAATAGAATAGGAGCTGTAGTAGGTGATCTACTTGGTTTGATGTATCCTTTTCTCAGGAGGTTCAGGATTGTTTAGTAGAGCACTAGTAGTTTATCACAGCTCATTTTGTATAGTGGCCCCTATAGAGCCTACTCATCAGGTACTAATAATTCAATAATATAGTCTATCCCTAGGTATCTAGGAGGTAGTCTCTTTATAAACTAAGCATCTGGATTGAAGGTATTAATGTTCTCTTAGGAAATCTATACTGGGATTTTGGCCTTCTATTCCATTGGGTCAGATGGCAAATGATCTTTTCTGAGACAGTCTAGAGCCTTATTGATATCATTGATAGATACTTAAAAGACAGTTGCTATATCTCTATCAGATTCCTTTTAGTCTCATTCCAAGAGTCTTTCAAAGGTTTCTATCTATCTAATAAACTATAGTTAGCAGCTTACTCTGGTTTTCTATCCTACAATTATGACTTTTGCTTTCTTAAATATAATAGTATCTTTCTCATAATCAATCACTACATTATTTCTTTTAAGCTATAGATAGCTAATCAGGAGCTCATCTGATAGGCCTAGTATAACCTATACTATATGTTTTTCTTTAAATCCACTAATGTCAATCTTAAAAGTTATGATCTAGTCTGAAATAGTGGACTTTATACTATTGAATGGTATAAGGCTATAAGCATATATAGCCTTTTGCATTAGGAGTTTAAACTTTTTAATGATATTTTCATTAATTATAGAGGTAGAGGCACTACTAGTATCTATCAAAGCTATAGATGCTATTGACCTATTGATAACTATATCTATCTCAATGGCTTGAGTTTTGTCACTATATAGCCTATCCTCTTTTTCCTATTTTGTAATAAAATCTTTAGAGTCTCCTTTAGACCTCTACATATGACTTTGTATAGAGGTAGTTAGTTTTCTAAAAGGCTCCTATTACTCTCTTCTTCTTTATTATCAAGCACTAGTGTGTCCTATATCTTCCTGACCCTAGAATCCTTAGTCCTGGGTAGTCTTATAGGCTAGTATAGGCAGCTACTAATCATATGACTGCTTATCCTATAGTGATAGTACTGCCCTTCTTCTCAATATTATTTGATCTCATCCTGTGAAACCTACTTCACCCTTTTTTTACTAGTGTCTTCTTTCAAGCTATGAACTCAGGTGTAGGTTCCCTTACTCTGAGATAGGAAACTGTGAGTTGAACTTGATTCATTCTTGACCTTTTAGTTATAAGTCTTCATCTAGGTGCTAAGTGTGAGAAGTTCCTTTTTGAAGTTAGTGTATTTATCAGGGAACTTCATAGACTATATCTATATCAAGACTACAATAGACAAGCCCTATTTCAAGCTAGTGATCTTCACTAGGTTAGGCCAGTTTACACTATTAGCTTATAGGAATGATAAATCCATCTGGGCAATGTACTCCTTAATAGGATAGTTTCCTATCTCAGTGGTGTTTAGGTGTTTAGCAGCTTGTTATTCTACTATTAGGTTGGAAAAGGTCTCTTCTAGGAAAGTGTAGAAGGTCTCTAGTGTTTTTACATCTGGAGTAGAGTAGTAGGACCCTATGTATAGACCTATGCTATCCTATACTTAGCTAGTGAGGCAGCTGTAAATGTAGGAGACAAATCCCCTCTCACCACTAAGAGCCTTATAGTCAATGATCTGCTTTTCTTTGATATCAGTCATAAATATATGAAAATATATATAACTTTTTCCATTGAATTTTTCAACATCAGGTATAATGGCATATGGTTATTTTTAGGTGTGTTCTCTTCCAGAACATTCCTACTCTAAGGCTTTCACCTTTGCCAGGAGTTACTCAATAATTTCTTCTATTTCTTTCAGTTTCATTTCCTCATCTGTAGTTTACTGCTCCTCAGAGAGTTCTAGTTCATCTATGGGTTCATTTGTGTTTTATTTAGGGTTCATTTGTCTTGTGGTTAGTGATATAGTGTCAAGGGTTTTCTTTAGTTGTGAAATAAAAATTAGAATACACATAGATGTCATGGTTTAGATACAAGATGTTCTTTGTAGTAGGTTCAGAGATTCAGAATACATGTATTAAGGGGGAAAAGGAGAAGGACTATCTAAACTAACTGAATGTGAGAGGGGTTTTAAGGGACTAATAAGTGGGGTGCATACCCACTATATCCCAGGCATAGCCTTAACAGTAGGATATTAGGCTTGACATAGTAGGACTATTAGCTATAGTAGAGTGGGATAGGCACTCTTACTAGTATATTATAACTGTCACAGGCAGGCAGTAAACTCAAGGAATTTGATGGAACAGGTCAGTGGACAGACAGATAGAACAGGTAGACAGGGACAAGGACAGAGAGAACAGTATATTTATGATAACTAGTGTAGGGGAATAGAGGATGAGGACATTGCTTAGGGAGCAATATTACAGGACAGAGGGATAGGATCTAACTAGACTATATAACTACAGAAGTTGACTAGCTAGGGCTACTTTAGTGAGTTGTGTTATGGCATCATAATATAATAGTGAGTTATATCTAGTAATGAATCATATAATAACAGTGAGTTATATCTAGTAATGAATCATATAATAACAGTGAGTTATATCTAGTACTGAATTGTACAATAATAGTGAGTTATATCTTAGTAGTAGTCATGCTTAGTATAAGCCTTTTGGTTGAGGGGTTACACAGGGTAGCCACTGGTGTAATATAACAAGGTAGCACAGGCCTTTTGGTTATAAGGCTATACAAGGCAGTTGTCAAATGGGAAGTACTAGTGTACTATGATAGTACCCTCCTCTTTATAGTAGAGCTCTATCAATACAGGAGGAGTAACTAATGGGTTTCATCTAAGGGCTAGGCTTGTCTGGATAATAGTGATAGTAGTTATCAACTAACTGCTTTGTATTCTTCAAGTACTCAGTAGGTTTAGTCATTAGATTATTATAACTAGTCTAATAGATAATATATTTCAGGTGGGGGCAGTGTCTATAGCCCTAGTGTTCCTAGAAGGAATCCAGGACTTCTTTAACTTCATACTCAGTTTATCTAGCCACTTCAATATGAGGTAGGGGTGGATAGACTTATCTAGGGATTAGATCAGAGGTGTTAGTATATCAGAGCTTAGATATATGAAAGACAGGATGTATCCTTATAGAGGAAGGCAATTTAAGTTTATAAGTATAAGGGCTTATGATCTTATAGATATGGAATAGTCCTAAGTTCTTCTAGTCAAGTGTCATGGTACACCAGTGCTTCCCATTTGACGACTGCCTTGTGTAGCCTCACAACCAAAAGGCCTGTGCCACCTTGTTATGTTACACCAGTGGCTGCCCTGTGTAACCCCTCAACCAAAAGGCTTGTGCTAAGCATAACCACTACTAAGATATAACTCACTGTTATTGTACAATTCAGTACTAGATATAACTCACTGTTATTATATGATTCATTACTAGATATAACTCACTGTTATATCATGATACTATAACACGACTCACCATAGTGGCCCCAGCTGGTCAACTTCTATAGTTATATAAGTCTAATTAGATCCTGTCCCTCTGTCCTGTAATGTTGCTCCCCAAGCAATGTCCTCGTCCTCTGTTCCCCTGCACCAGTTATCATAAATATACTGTTCTCTCCATCCTTGTCCCTGTCTACCTGTTCTGTCTGTCTGTCCACTGACCTGTTCCATCAAATTCCTTGAGTTTACTGCCTGCCTGTGACATCAAGCTTCTTTTAGGGGTAGGTGGTTTGAATTATCCAGGTATCAAGCCAGACATTGTCATTGACTTAGAACTAGTGGGGTAGTTAGTAGTGCTAATTTGCCTGCTCTTCATAGAAGTTTTAGGCTATTGCTGATTCAGAATAGGTCAGTTCTATAATCTCTTCTATTCAAGTAGCAAAGGCAGTAGTATCTCAGGACTAGGTGGAATTAGGCAGGTCAGAGATTAGCTTGAATGCTATCTAGGGTTGAAATCCATAGTTCATAAAGAATAGGGAAATATTAGTAGTTTTAGAGTAGTATACATTACTAGAAAACTCAGCTAGTAGTAACTAATCTTCCTAATCATCTTATAGATATACTATATACATATGTAGATATTATTCTAAGACTGAATTCATTCTCTTGGTTTGACTATTAGTTTTAGGGTAGTGAGTAGAGGATAGGGTAGGTTCAATTTTCAAGGACTAAGACAGGCACCTCTAAAATTCAGTAATGAATTGAGGTCCTCAGTCTAAGACAATAGTCAATAGAAGGCTATATAACTTCTAGACATTCTTCAGGTATAGATAGGCAGTGTCTTTAGTATTATAGTTACTATGATAGGGAATTAGATAATATATCTTAGTCAGGCAGTCAATAACTATAAGGATAGTATTATAGCTATTGCTCTTAGGTAGGTAGGTGATGAAATCAATAGATATATCACACTACACCCTCTCTAGAATATGGAGTAGATAGAGTAGGCCTTTCTAGCTATTATAGAAGGGTATCACATAGTGGTAGGTATAGTACTAGTGAACCTAGTAGGTAATATACCTTACTATACTAGGCTAGTAGTATTCCTAGGACAGGAGGTTATAAGTTTTAGAATAACCTAGGTGACTAGAGACAGGGGAGTTATAGTATAGGCAGAGGAGCTCTACTTTCAGGTCATCACTATTAGGAATATATAAGTAGTCTTATATATATAGGTAGCCTTTACATTCTAAACACTTAGCTAGGGTAAGTATTAGTAGGCAGTTTATCTCTAGGTTCAGGATTACTACTAAAGTAGTATAGGGTATAGAGTCAGAATCATATATAGTGTAGAAGAGTTCTTATAGATTTATTAGTAGGGTGATCTAGTTCAGGTAGGTCTAGTGGCTAGTATTAGGTAGTAGGTTATAATTCTTTAGAATAGTTTAGCTCTAGTGTAGAAGATAGTCATCACCCTCCTTAGGTAAGTCTTCTAACTGGCATATGAGTGAATCAGGCTTTACACTAAGCTTACCTAGGTAGTAAATAATATAGAAGTTAAATTAGGATAGGAATTCAGACTATTAGGCCTAATAGTAGTTGAGTTGCTTCATAGACATGAAGTACTCCAGATTTCAGTAGTCAGTAATGACCTTCACAGGTGAAGGGGCACCTTCTAGTTCAGGACACTATTCCTTAAAACAGTAGATGATAGCTAGGAGTTCTTTGTCATAGATTTCATAGTTATACTCAGCTACTAAATACTTCTTAGAGAAGAAGGCAATAGGGCAGAGGGTACTATTGTCATTATATTAGGATATAATACTAGCTAATAGATAATTAGATATATTAGTCTTAAGGATAATATCCTTATCCCAATTGAAATAGGCTAGGACAGGGGTAGAGGAGAAGTAGTCTTTCAGAGTTTAGAATGCTGATTCACAGGTGGAATCCTATAGAAAGGGGACATCTTTCTTCATCAAATGTGTCAAGGGAGTGACTAAGCTAGAGAAGTCATAGATGAAGTAGTGGTAGAAGTTACTAAAGCTAAGGAAGGCTTAGGTATCTATTAGGGATTTCAGGGTAGGCTAATTATATATAGTTATGACTTTAGCTAGGTCTATATAAATGCTATCATAGCTGATAATTAAGCCTAGGAACTTAGTTTCAGTGTAGTAGAACTCACACTTCAGGGCCTAGGTATATAATCTAGTAGTATAGAGGCATTTGAGGACTATATAGAGGTGTTTAGTATGTTCTTTACAGGTATAACTATAAATCAGGATGTCATCTAAATACACTATATAGAATAGGTTGAGATATTCTCTTAGAGAAGAGTTAATATATCATTGGAAGGAGGACAGGGCTCCTATCAGTCTAAATAGCATGACTAGACTCTTAAAGAGGCTAAAACATATGTAGAAGGCAGTCAAGTATTCTTCTCCAGTAGTCATATAGAGGTTGTTAAAGGTAGAGATAATATTAATCTTAGAGAAGTAGTGCATTCTATGAAGATTATTCAGGGTTTCCTTGACTAGGGGCAGTAGGTATTAGTCCTTGATAGTTATAGTGTTCAAGGTGTGATAATCAATATAGAAATATAGTCCTCTATTAGTCTTCTTTATAAATAGAATAGGAGAGGTAATATGTAAGGAGCTAGGAGAGATAAAACCTTTCTAGAGATTTTCATCAAGCTATTCACAGAGGGCTTTCAGTTCATCTCAGGACATAGAGTATAGAGGCCTAAAGGGTAGTTTCACACCTTCTATCAGGGGGATATAGTGATCTATAGGTTAGTGTAGTAGTAGTTTTTCCACCTTGTGAGGGGAGAAAACATTAGTGAAATCTAATAATTCAGTAGGTAGGGAAAAGGGTTTAGGTTCCTAGGGACTTAGGGAGTCCAGGGGGTCAGGATAGTTCAGGATACAATTAATTTCTTCTAGTGTCATTACAAATAGTTAATAGGTAGACTAGTAGGAGTAGGCAATAGTACCTTCCTTTGAGATAGGGATAATATTCAGATTATAAAGGGCTAAGGGTCATAGGTATAAGTTACTAGGTTGATCTTTATAGGGGATGTTATATAAGGCCTAAAGCTTCTCAGGCTTACTAGGGACATTATAATTATTATAGTAGTATTCACTATTAAAAATGATTGAGTGATTAGTGAAGTGTATAGTCAGATCATATTACTTTAGCTAAGACATACCTAAGACTATAGGGTAATAAGTAAGCTAGGTAATAAAGAATAAAACATTCTTCTAATAGTAGTCATTTATATAGAGATAAGTATAGATATAATAGGTGTATTTTCTAGCTTCAGTTTCTCTTCCATTAAATACTTCTATTCTAAATAGAGAGTAGAGGGGGTAGGTTAGAATTCAGTGTAGAGATACCTAAGTAGTATCAATGAAGGCTTTCCCTTTAGTACTATAGTTAGTAAGGGTATAAGTTAGGAAGGAGTAGTCTTAGAAAGACAGTTCTATAGGAAGGATTATAAGATCTGACTACTAGTTATATTCCTCCTCAATTAGAAGACTATATATAGTAGTGGCTGAGATATAGATCATCTAGTTTAGGATTATACTAGGAGGTTCCCCCTAGGGGTGACTTATTCTAGGTAGGCTCTATTTTTTAATCCCTCACTAGAGTAGCCTGAGTAGACAGATGTAAAGGAGTTATATCAGTAGTAGGAAGATCAGGGGGATAGAGGCAAAGGGGTTACCTTAGAGCTAGGTAGTGTAGTAGAGTATAGCTGACAGGTATTAGGTCAGGGGCACTAGGCTACTAGGTGGTTTCTTAAGCTATAGTAATAGTACTCACCTTTTTCTCAGTAGTTAGTGTAGTGCTAGTAGGATAAGTCCATAGTATTAGGGTCTAGAGTTAGTGTCATTATTCCCCTTAGGGTTATATTCCTAGGTACTAGGGCTTAGGGGGCAGGGGCATGAGTCTCAGGGGCAGGAGTATAGTTCTAGTTAGCTAAAGAATAGGCTAGGGTATTGAATGAGTTCATAAGCCTAAAGTAGTTCATTTGGTTTTCAAGGGCCTGAAGGAAGTTAGTGAACTAGTGGTATTTATAGCTAGGGGGTTTATAGTATAGTAATATAATATAGAGTTCCTTAGAGATATTCTATTCAAGGAGGGTCAGTAGAGTCAGCTCACTCACTTCTCCTTTAAGAGCCAAGTATTGAAATTCTGAAAAGAAGTTTATAAACTCCTTATTACCTTAGTAAAGGTAGAATAGCTTAGTATAGGTATAGTTTATCTAGTCAGGGTCTCTATAAGTATAGTCAAGGACTTTCAGGACTACTTAATAGTCAGAGAGTTAGTAGTAGCCCTTCTAGATATATAGTAGGATAAGGGTATATACTAGTCCCTTTAGGTAGTTATTGATATAAGCTATATAGGCTTAGGCTATTAGGAAACAGTTATAGTTAGTGATCATCTTCTCATAGATCTAGGAAATGAACTAGTGAAGATCTTAATAGTTACTATTGAACTTATTAGGGTTAGGCAGTTATTTAGAGTAGTAGGAGGTAGAAGTAGTCTCTATAGGCAGGGGGTCCTCCCTTATTTCTATAGTAGGGTCCTATATAGGTAGTTCAGGGATAGAGGTAGCTTAGGGTATCTTAGCTTAGACTATTTTAAAGGCCTTCTATTCACTCTAGTAGGCTTTAGAGATTTAGTCTTAGGCTTCCTACTATTATTCTTTCAGCTATTCTTTTAGAATATTGAGCTAGGCCTATATAGATAGGAGGACCTTCTAGTTAGCTTTATACACTATAGTCCAGTCCTGTAGTTTAGTGGATTCAGTGGTCAGGGTGTTTCTTAGCTTAATGATTTAGGTGTCAGCTTTCTTAGTATAGTTATAAATAGCTTAGAAGTATTTCAGCTAATTTTCAGGCTCTAAGGAAATATAAGTATAGAATGACTTGAAGTCATTAGGTATAAAGGGGGGGATTAGGCAGTCAGACATCTCATTAGTGTCTATAGGAAGAAGTAATGTAATGTCATAGGCAGGTAGTAAACTTAAGGAATTTAATAGAATAGGTCAGTGGATAGATAGATAGAACAGGTAGATAGGGACAACAATAGAGAGAATACTATATTTATAATAACTAGTGTAGGGGAATAGAGGATAAGGATATTGCTTAGGGAGTAATATTACAGGATAGAGGGATAGGATCTAACTAGACTATATAACTATAGAAGTTGACTAGCTAGGGCCACTTTAGTGAGTCATGTTATAGTATTATAATATAATAGTAAGTTATATCTAGTAATGAATCATATAATAATAGTGAGTTATATCTAGTACTGAATTATATAATAATAGTGAGTTATATCTTAGTAGTAGTTATGCTTAGTATAAGCCTTTTGGTTAAGGGGTTATACAGGGTAGCCACTGGTGTAACATAACAAGGTGGCACAGGCCTTTTGGTTGTGAGGCTACACAAGGCAGTTGTCAAATGGGAAGCACTGGTGTACCATGACAATAACACTTGTCAACCACCTCTCCAAGGGAGTAATCCTAATCCTATGCTACTCTATAGACATCCTATACCTAGTAGGATAGTTCTTAGAACACTACTACCCTTGATATAGTCTCCCTATAATAATTACATTGGATAGATAGTTTATAGGTGTATTCTGGAGGTGTCTATGCACTATACTATATATAGAACACTGCCTCTCCATAGCTTATTACCTATAGACAAATAGAGCTATAGAGAGAGTCAATAGTGAGATTAAGATAAAACTAACTAAGCTCCTCTATAAATATGAGAATTAGCTAAGCTACCTACTATTAGTGGAATTCACCCTTAACACAGCCACTAGCTCTATGATAAACACCTCTACATTTACTATATACTATAGTTATAATCTAGACCTAGTAGAACTTGACCCCTCTGTACTGAACTCCCTAGAATCCCTAGACCTAAAGAATAATAGCCCTATAGTATAGGCTATACAGGTGCTCTAGAGCCTCTAAGACATAGTAATATAGGCCTGAGCTACACTATCTAATACCTAAGTCACTATGGAGGAGTAGAGTAACTAGAAGTGTCTCCTGTACTAATACTTCAAGGCAGGGGATTGGGTCTAGGTCTCAAAGAATTCACACACTCAACAACAAGAAGGACTAGGGTACAAACTATAGCCTAGATATACTAAGGCCTAAGTCAAGGAACCAGTGGGAACATACACCTACCAGCTTGATATACAAGGGGCCTACAGCTATAATATATTCTATACTAACTGACTACATTACATCAGTTCAGACCTATTCCTATCATAAGATATATATCTAGTTAAACTAGATCTAGTAATAGTGGATAGTGTGCTAGAATAGGAAGTGGAGAAGATCTTAGGACACTACCCTGCTAGCTATACTCAAGAGGAAAGCTACTATATCAAGTGGTAAGGCTACTAGAAAGCAACTTAGGAGCCAGCATCTATACTAGAAGATATAGAAGCATTAGAAGTTTACTTATATAAAGAAGGAAGGATCTGAATATCTGATTGATAAGAAGTTCACTACCCTCCCTCTCCTACCTATTAGGGAAAAGAAAAAGGGAGGAGGGGCTGATATTAGGGTCTACAACCCATAGAGGCTTTGCCTAGGGCCTTCTCCCTAGACACAATCCCCCAGGAGTAGCCTATCTGTTATAACCTGTCTTGGACATAATCACTGGAAACAACCTATCCATTAGAACATGTCTTAGATGTAATCACTAGAAACAGCCTATGTATTAAGGCCTCTCTCAGACTGTCCCCTGGAATAGTCCTAGTGGTCTAGACCCTTAGCAAGAAGTAGTCCCTTGTTCCATCAGTATAAAGTAGTGTAGAACCCTCTATCATCTGTAGTATTAGATAGTTTTTTCTCCTTCAATGATTGTTTCTATTCTTATGCCAACACATCCATTAGTTTGATTTGCTCCCTTATATCATTTGCTCTTAGTTGTACTTAGAGTGTTCCAACTTCTGGTTGATCTCCTGCTGGTTATGCTGGGAGAGCTCCAGCTGGCTATGCATCTCCTCTAATGCATGTTTCATCTCAGCAGGTGTTAGGAGTGTTGTAGACCTAGGAGCAGGAGTGGGTGAGACTGGGTTTGAGGGATTCATTGTGGTGGTGTTACTAGGTGTAGACAGAGGACAGAGGACAGAGGACAGAGGACAGAGGACAGAGGACAGAGGAAAACAAAGGTACAAAGGGGGAATTTGTCAATTCAGTGAAAGGAAAAAAAAGATTGAGTTCTAATGTAAGGCTTCATGAGATACAAGAAGATTCAATTATATAACAGCTCTGTATTAAAGAAGAACTTGATAAGTTCTAAAAGAAACTAAAGTGAGCTATGCTAACTATGGTGGTTAGGAGGTTTATATATACATTGGGAAATATACACTTTGGCAGAGGGACTAAAGGGAGACACTAGGAAGCACTAGGGAAAGGGCTAGGGAGAAAAAGGGACTTTTGGTGCATTGTATGGTTTCCTGGGTGAGGGCAGGGCCTGAACCATACATGATCCATAGATCATTATAACAAATGTCTTCTAGTAGAGGGTCTACCTATGCTTCTAGATTGTTGATTCTTGTTAGTAGTCTAGGACTTGACATCCCTATTCTACTATACTACTTATATGTAATCTGCATTCCAGGTTTCTAACAACATCTCAAACCAAGTCAAATGGCTCAATGGCTAAACTCTCTCTGTTTTTCCTAAAGGACACTGGTTCAAATCAGCTACTGGCTATATATTTTCTTTTTCCCTCAGGAAACCATTTCTGACCCACATTTCCTATTCCTACTCAGTAAGACACTTGGGAAATTAACTAGACTTGGCAAGACTCTTGGGGAAATTAAGATCACACCATTGCCAACCTTGGAAACCTTGTTATAACTATAGACTAAAGACAGACTTGATGAAAATGCATAAATAGTTGGCACTTCCACCATATATCCTTCCAGCAAGATATCTAATAGAACAAGTTTAACAGCCTATTCCTTCCTCCCTCTCTCTCTCTTTCACTTGTACCTCTATTTTCTGATCCTTTTCTTCTTAATCTCCTTGAGCCTCTGCTAGATATTGTTATAGGCTGGGCGCCTATGAGGAGATCAAGCAAGGGTACAGGAAAGGATCATGTGAAAGGGAGACGTGTCCTCAGCAAATCATCACAGGACATAAAAGGAGGAACACTCTAGTCTTTAGTTCTTTTCTTCTTTCCCTTCTCTCCTCAGTTTCTTTAAGAATAAATCACTTTAAGGTATAGTCCTTGAGACATCATTGTCTAGCACTAGCAACAATTCTTAAAGAAACTCTTTCTCATTATACAGCCTTATAATGATTATACTTTTTGACATTTGACCCCTCTTCATGCCCCCCTTACACCATGGACAATAACAGTAATAACATGGACCTATGCTATGATAGCTCCTAAGAATCTACCTTTTACTCAAGTCAGTCCTAATTTAATAGACTACCCACTGTAGTGACTACTACACCTTTACTGACAGGTGCCCTGACCTCACAAGCCCCCTAAGCCCAAACCTCTGAAAACCCCCCAGCCTCCCAGCCCCCCTAGATTATCTACATGCAACAATGACCATGACAAGTCCTACCCCCACTACATACATTTGAAGGAGACTGAAAAAAATATCTAGACTAGTGCCTGGATGCATTGAATAAGATCCTCATAGATAGGGAAGCTATAGGGCCTCCCTTAGCTCAACTTATTTACATTGTCTCCTGTCTACAAGGTATAGCCAAGGCCAGCTGCTGTGAGTTCACCACAAGGCTCCAGGGTAAACCAAACCCAGAGGTGGGAGAATTGTTTAAGCATCTAGACAAGACCTATAAGGACCTATCTATATGAGACCATCACCTGATCCTGTTGTGAACTCCCTAAGGCAACACCCTGTTCTGAGAATTCTTCCCTATGTTCAAAGGTCACCTCTCACAAGCTAGAGGTCTAGCCTGGCATGATGATGCAAAGATTTCCCAGCTGGCAAGCATTATGAACCTAGACCTATGCACCCTCATATCACTGATGGGAACTGATGACCTGAACTTTGACTAGTATTGTGATTTGGCAATGCAGTGTTTGATGAACCCCAGGGGCTTGAAAATAGTCACTAGGAATGCTCATCCCCCACCTCCTACCCCCTACAGTAGGGAACCAATGGACTGGACACATTCCTACAATGCACACACTCAGCCCACCCATAACACATTCAGAAAGAAGTTCCCAATAGACCAGGAGCTGAAGGGAAAGTAGGTGAAATAGGTGTCAGCAGAAGAAATGACAGCTTGAAGAACTGCCAAAGTGTGTTTGCATTACACCTGCCCAGGGTGTGGCACCTCCTGATGCCCCCTACTACCTGTGATCAACCCATCCAGATGCACTAGAGCCAAAGTAAACTCTATGCAGATCCAGTCATAGTAGAAAGCCCCTGATGTGGAAGATTTAGTAGAGGCTGGAGATGATGTTAATGAAACAATGAAAAACTAATGTGTATGGCTGAAAAGCACCTGTCATACAAGACATTAGAACAGGAATGGAAGCAGTTTGAGAAAAAGATGACTGGCTGGACCTTCTAGACCAGTGTGATTACAAATTCCTGACATACTATCATAGTATTGATAGACAATAGGTGTAACTCCTTCACCACCATTAATGAAAATACTATTGACCTCCTGAAACTAAAGTGTATGAAAATAAAACCCTATACCCTGAAAGGTATAAATAAGGAATCAATCCTAGATACAGTGGTGTGTTTAGACTTAGACATCAGTGGTGCTAAAACACATAGAGCATTTGCCTATGTAGTACTAGGCCAAAGTGAAAAACTAATTCTAGGAACACTATGGATAGAGCAGAACAATACTGTAATCTCCCTAGATAGCAGTATCATAGAACTACATCTCCCTAGTGCAATCTATAAGGTTCACCCTATCTCTTGGTACAACAAAGCACAATAACCCAAGGCACTTATAGGAGCTGTCATGGCTGCCTAAATACTGAGAGACAAACATAGAGTGTGCAGAGGTGAAGAACCACTTGTTTTCACAGCCACCATTGCAGATATTGAGAAAGCCCTACAAGTCAAGAGCAAGACAGACCCAAAGATAAAAGTTCTAAAAACATACTGGGAACACTTAGGAGTCTTTGAGGACAAACAAGATGAAGAAATCCCCTACCACCCAGGGATAGACTTGGAAATCCACCTAGAGAAAGATGAGAATGGCAAAGAAAAGTGAGCTCCCTAGGGCCCCCTCTATAGCATGTCATGGGATGAACTATTAGTCCTGAGAAAAACTTTGTTGGAACACCTGGATAAAGGGTATATATGAGCTAGTCAATCAGCTGCTGCAGCACCAGTCATATTCACTAAGAAACCAGGAGGGGGTCTGTGGTTTTGTGTAGACTATTGTAGTTTGAACATAATCACCATCAAGGATAGATACCCTCTCCCCCTTATACATGAAACCCTCTGCCAAGTAGCTAAGGCATAATGGCTGACTAAACTGGATGTACACATGGCTTTCCATTAGATCAGAGTGAAAGAAGGTGATGAGTGGAAAACAGTGTTCAACACACACTATAGCCTCTATGAGTGGAAAGTGATGCCCTTTGGACTTTCAAATGGATCAGCAGTCTTCCAATGATATGTCAACTGGGTACTGAGGAATTACCTTGATAACTTCTGTTCAGCATATGTGGATGACATTTTGATCTATACAAATGGGACAAAACAGGAGCACTAAGAACATGTCCTGAAGGTGCTGGCAGAACTGGAGAAAGCTAGGCTCCAACTAGATGTAGACAAGTGTGAATTTGAGGTTAAGAAAACAAAGTACTTAGGGTTCATCATTGAAGTGGGAAAGGGTATTAGCATAGACCCTAGAAAAGTTGAAGCAATTTCCACCTGGGAAGCCCTAAAGACAGTCAAAGGAGTCTGATCCTTCTTGGGATTTGCAAACCTTTACTAGACCTTCATTGAAAACTTCATAGAGCTGGCTGCCCCCTTGGTAGAGTTGACAGGAAAAAGCAAACCTTTTGTCTGGGATGAATGCCAAGAACAAGCCTTCTAGACACTAAAAGACTGCTTCTGCCATAGAGGCTTGCTAGCAGGATGGGACCCAGACCTTGAGGCAGATACAACTGTGGTAGAGAGCAATACTTCTGGCTTTGGCATTGGAGGACACCTCTCATAGAATAGACTACCTGTCACCTTCTTCTCCAGAAAAATGAATGATGCTGAATGAAATTACCCCATCCATGACAAAGAACTACTAGGAGTGATAGGCTATTTCAAAGAATAGTATCTAATGCTCAGAGGCCTGGTAGGCTTCAACCTTGTCACAGATCATAAGAACTTGGAATATTTCACTAAGAAACAGTTACTCAATGAAAGACAAGTGAGATGGTCTGAATTCTTACAATCCCTACCCCCATTTAAGGTCACACACTGCCCAGGACACCTCAATCAAGCTGCTGATGCACTTTCCAGGAGAGAACAGGATGAACCAGAGGATCCAAGAGAAGGGTGAGAACTCCAGCTGTGGAAACCCCTTCAAGTCAATTATCTCTACACAATGCCTACTCAAACCCCAAGCAACCTATTTGAGAAAGCAGACCTCCAGAACTTATAGGAAAAGGCTGTGAAAGAAGACATAGACATAGACACTATTTAGAACACCCTTTGAAATCAAGACTCCACCAAGATGCCCAAAGACATACAGGGACAACTAGGGGACTTCAGTGAGAAAGATGGCTATCTGTTCTATAGAGACAGGCTATAGATACCAAACTCTGAACCCTTGAGAACCAGACTTTTACAGGAAGCTCATGACAGCTGAATGACAGGCCACCCAGGTCAGGACAGTATGATTGAGATCCTACATTGACAATTTTATTAGCCAGGTCTAAATTCAGATGTCAGGCAGTTTATACACAATTGCAACACTTGTGGAAAAGGAAAAGTCTAGAGACAGAAGAAACAAGGCATCCTCCAACCCCTCCCCATCCCAGACTGACAATGGAAACAAGTCTCAATAGACTTTATAGGCCCCCTCCCAAAGTGCAATGACACAGGCAATGAACACATCATGGTTATCACTGACAGGCTCACAGGAAGTATGACTCTATGTGCCCTGCTAAACATCTAGATAGAAACAGTTGTCACCCATTTTAGTGAATGTCATTATAGTCACTATAGTCTCCCTGATTCCATTATTTCAGATAGAGGGCCCTAATTCACAAGTGGTTTCTAGAGACATCTATGCAAACTGCTAGGAATAGAACAGAAGCTGACAACTGCCTACCATCCACAGTCAAATAGAGGCATAGAGAGGGTGAACCAGGAGATCCAGGCCTATTTACAGGTATTTATCAACTTTACACAGTCAGACTGGGACAAGCTACTCCCATCAGCCATGCTAGCCATCAATAACTGACTATCAGCACTATGAGCAAACATCAGCCCCTTCTTTACAAGTCATAGGTACCACATAGACCCAATCCAAGTGGCTATCCCTGAAGCAGAGCACAGTGCAGAAGGTTCAAAATATAGATGTGCAGAAGCATTGGTAGAGCACATGGCAGACACAAATGATATGATAGCCAGTGCCCTAGCAGCAGCTTAACAATGCCTAGAAGACTGACCTCAACATCCTGTAGAGCTATACTAAATTAGTGATCAAGTCTAGCTCACTATGAGGAACCTCTAGATGACAAGAACATCCCATAAGCTAGACTGGCTACACTGAAAGTTCACAGTCATAGGGACACTAACACCTCTGACAGTGGAACTAGATGTCCCTAAAGGAATATACAATGTGTTCCATGTAGACTATATAGAAAAAGCTGTAAAAGACCCACTTCCCAGTCAGCAACAAGCTCCAGAGGAACCCCTAGGCATAGTAAATGAAGATAGAGAGGAAGAATAGGCAGTGGAGGACATAGTGTGTGCCCAAGGCAAAGGAAATAACTGAAAAGCCTTGGTAAAATAGTTGGGTTGGGATGATCCAATGTAGGTACCCCTAGACAACATCAAAGACACCCAAGCATTAGACCACTAGGAAGTGAAATAGGGTCTGATCTTGGAAAACAATGGACCTCCTATGACAAGAGGACAGTGGTCTAAGAAAGGAGGGGGGTGATGTTATAGGCTAGGCACCTATGAGGAGATCAAGCAAGGGTACAGGAAAGGATCATGTGAAAGGGAGACATGTCCTCAGCAAATCATCACAGGATGTAAAAGGAGGAACACTCTAGTCTTTAGTTCTTTTCTTCTTTCCCTTCTCTCCTCAGTTTCTTTAAGAATAAATCGCTTTAAGGTATAGTCCTTGAGACATCATCGTCTAGCACCAGCAACAGATATAACACATTTATCAGATACCTCTAATATTAGGCCTTAGGGGTCATAATGAAAAACTCTATATATATATTATCTCTGACTAGATAGAAGACCTAATACAAGGCTAATATTAGCTAATAGACTATAATACCTCTATATACCTAGCCTAGAATGAAGTCCTCTTATGATAACCCTTTAGACTCTACCTTATAACTACCCCCCTTGACCTAGTTACTATAGCTATTTCCTAGTATATGATATAGGCACTCTAGGCCTAAGTTACCAAGACTAAAGGTATCTATGTCTTTTCAGCCTCCCTCCATGATATTGAGAAGGCCTTACAAACTAAGATCTACACTGACCCCTGAATGTCTTGCCCTAGCTAGCTACTCCTAGTCATTAGTGTATTTAACAGGAAGAAGGCCACTACTCTACCACTGTCATGACCAGGCCTAGACACTGAGATCCAACTAAAACCAGATGAATCAACCCCTTTATATCCCTTATATTCCATGAGTAGAGAGGAGTTTCTAGTCCTATGGAAAACCCTATATAAGCTCCTCAACTCTAGCTTCATTCAGGCTAGTAGTGCTAAAGGAGGAGCCCTAGTGATCTTTGTCAAGAAACCTAGTGGAGGCATTCATTTCTATATTGACTACTATACCCTGAATAATACTATAGAGAAGGATAGATACCTACTGCTACTCATCTACAACACCCTCTATAATATTATATTAGCTAAATATATCTCTAAAGTTAATGTTATCTCTACTTTCTACTATCTTTAAGTCAAAGAAGGCTATGAACTATAGACTGTTTTCTATACCTACCTCAGCTCCTTTGAATAGCTAGTAACTCTATTTAGCTTAAGTGGAGCACTGGCTTCCTTCTAGCAGTTCATTAACTATATCCTTTCCTAGTGGCTAGGTATTATCTACTTAGCCTACCTAGATAATATAGTGATCTATACTTCAGGTTCTAGAGAAGACCACTATAAGCTTGTCTATCAGATCATCAAGGCCCTGGATAATACAGGCCTCCAACTAGATGAGGATAAGAGTGATTTTGAATCCTCCTCAATCAAGTATCTAGGCTGTATTATAGAGCCTGGTATCAGAATCTATACTAACCCTGAAAAGACCTATACAACTCAAGAATAGGAAGCCCTAACTTCTATATATAGCCTCTATAGCTTCTTAGGCTTTGTAAACTTCTAGTGCTATTTCATTAAGAACTACTTGACTTTAGTGATACTACTAACTACACTGACTAAGAAAGACTAACTGTTTGTTTAGGGCCTAGACTAGTAAGAAGCTTTTGATAAGCTCTGCTAGGCCCTCATCTCTATACCTGTCCTAGCTACCTATAACCCTGATCACCCTCCTATTATTGAAGTGGATGCTGTTACAGTTTAAGTCATAATGCTGTTGAATGTATAGAATCTTTATTAATCAATGAGATGTAAAAGGAGTCTAACTAGAAGGTTGTGATGGTGTGCAGGGTGAACTATCTCTACTTGCTCCACTATGTTCCTGCCTGGCTTCACCACCTTCTATATTCAGTACTAAACCACAATATCATTCTCCTTCTCCACCCCTTCCTTCTTCCTCCACTTGCTCTTTAATTGTCTAGTTGGTATAAGGTAAGTTTCTTTTGGTCTATTGTTTTTTATTATCAGTCCCTATTTTGCTTCCCAAGTGTATAGGGCTTCTAAGTTGTCTTCAATGACATTGTCAATTAGTTCACAGGTTGGTGTTTCAAACCCTTTCCACTTTATCCATACTACTCTATTCTTCCTTTTTCCATAGGCATAGAGAATTTCATCAACTATATTAGAGGTATCTGATAAATGATGTGTTATATCTAGCAGAGGCTCAAGGAGATTAAGAAGAAAAGGATCAGAAAATAGAGGCACAAGTGAAAGAGAGAGAGAGGGAGGAAGGAATAGGCTGTTAAACTTGTTCTATTAGATATCTTGC
>JAYJND010000021.1:0-22426 GCA_038382165.1 Ceratocystis alfenasii | reverse complement strand
TCTTTGCCTGGTTCGATTTCCAGCTTCGCGTCCAGTCCTGGTTTGTGTGGTGGCAGTTTCTCCCCTGCATGCGCAAAAGCTTCCCAGAGGTCTGCATATTGCTTTGGCAGTGCTGTTTTGACCTCATTGGGGGTTGGATCCTTCTTCTTCTGTAGAGCCTTATTGATGTCTTCCAGGCTGGCAACAAAAATCGATGACTCCCTGCCGTTCTTCTTTGCCTACTTCACCATGGCACTGTAAACTGCTGCGCTCACTTGGGTCACTGTACCCATCATGCTCTTCTGCCTCACTCTCTCCTGCCTCACTCCTATCCACTCTACAACCACTCCACTTGACCCAATGAAGAGTTGATTGGTCTTTGGTATGTAGTTTACTTCTTGTTGTTTTATCCAGGGAAGCCCCAGTATCACATCATGTTCATTTCCTAGCACAATGTAGGCAAAAACCTCCTGCTCTTGATGTCCTTCTATGTCAATAGACATGTGGGCCACTTCTGTAATGGTGCTGTGTGCACCCAAAATTCCTCTCACCATTTGCGTCTCAATCGGGATTCTCTGGAGGTTGGCTCGCTTTGCAAAAGATTCTGACACTGTGTTATATGCTGAAGAGCCTGGGTCGATGAGTCCTGTTGTCATTGTTTTTTCATTTACTAAGACATCTACTAGCAGGAGCTCACAGTCCATCCTGTTTCTCCACACACTTTCCCACAGATCAGCAAGCAACCAACTCTCTCTCTCTTCTATCCCTTCCTGGTTCTGCACCTGCACATGACTTCGTGCAGGGCTCAGGCTTTTCCCTCCTTCTCACAAACGTCTTCCAGCAGGGGGTCCACCCATGCTTCCAGATTGTTGACTCTCGTAGCTGGTCTGTTTGGGTTCTGAGCTGGTTTCATCAGGCACACTTGCACCAAGCAGCCTTTGTGAGCACAACGCAAGCACACACCTGCATCCTTCTGGGCCTGGAGTTCTTCTTTCGAGACCCACTTCGAGACTTTGCCTTGGTAGGCATTGTCTGTCAGCAGGCCTGGTCCTGGTCCTTGGGTTGGCCTATTTCTTGCCTGGCTGGTATTAATGTCAATATCCATTGGGTCGCCCCACTGGATTTCGGCAGGTTTGTTGAAAATAGTCGTGTGGCTTCTTGGCTTTTTCCACCTCTGGGCTTCCTCCAGGCGCTGGGAGACTCGACGCAGGGACTCGATCTGCTCTACTAGCTTCTCACAAGTTGGTGTTGTAATCATTCGGTCGTAGAGGTCATCGTCCAAGCCTCTCATCAGACCTCGGATCTTAACGTCCTCGTGGTAGTCCTCTCCTCCTGCTTGCTGCAAGAGGTCACCATACTCCGCAATGTAGTCGTCCAGCGGCCTTCCACGTTGCTGTACATTCTCTAGCTTCTCACTGGCCCAGGCTCTGTGGAAGGGGTCCTCAAAGCATTTGTCCAGGATCTCCCAGACCTCCTTCGTCGTGGCTTCTGGTTTCTTCTCTAGTTTCTCCAGATCCCGACCCACTCCTTCGTTAGCCTCCTCCACCAAGGCTATCTGTAGGGCCAGGATCATGTCCTCCAGCTTCATGCAACATTGTAGGTTCAAAGCGGCCAACATGTGCTGCTTCCAAATGCGATATTTCCCTTTGTTCCCATCGAATGAAGGGAATTGTAGGGATCGTGGCCAGAGGGCGTTAGGACTCTCTTGGTGCTGGTTGATGTCCATTTTGTCTGGCGTTTCTGGTTCGTGGTATTCTGATGACAATGATTGACTGCTGTGGGGTCTAAACTGTGGCATCTGCTTCTGCTGTCAAAGGTCTGCTGATTTTCTGAATGGTGTTTCTGATTTCCGTGTCGTGGTTCTGAATTCTCTTGTCTGAAGGCTTAACAAATCTGAAGGTGTAAAGAAAATGGTGTTTTTTCACTGAATTTTTTGTTTGAAGATCTGACAATTTGTTACAGGACTTATAGTTGCTATTAAGTTTGCCAATTGATGACTTTATTGTCAGATGAGGAGGAAAGGAAGAAACTATCTAAAATGCCTGCTGGCCGTGTGTCCTTTACATGTCCTCCCAGGTTTCATGCCATCTTTGACCGCCTTCCTCATTTAGCCTAGCTCCTCATCATCTGCATCTCTACCCTGTAATAACAGGGGTCATTGCTGTCTTTAGGTGTATTCAAGTAGGACAGTGTATTAGGGAGGGGGGACAGCTTCCCTAGTCAGTGTTTAAGCTTGAGGTTATATTCTGATAGGAGTAGGGCCTATTGGGCTTGCTATTCTATGAGCTGGTAGGTCTCTGTAAAGTGTATGAGGTTTCAGTGATCAGTTAGTATATGTATAGGGTGTTGGGCCCCTTTCAGTTCTCCCCTCTATTCCTTGAGAGCCCTTATGATTACTAGTAACTCTTTGTTATAGATCTTATAGTTGGCTTCTACTAGTGATAACTTCTTACTGAGGTATACATATGGGAATAGCTACTTACTATGCTATTAAAGGAGAATAGCACCTATGCTATAACCTAATGAATCTGCTTCTAGTGTTATTAGTAGGTTATAGTTAAAGGTTTTTAGAATAGGGGTAGAGTAAAATACATCCTTGAGATCTTAGAAGGCTTTCTCAGCTTCTAGGGACTATATGAATAGGTTCTTTACAGCAGTTAGCTCTACTAATAGATAGGCTAGTGCTGAAAAGTCTTTGATGAAGATCTAGTAGAAATTCACAAAACCTATGAAGGACTGGATTTCCTTATGTATGGTAGGGACTTCCTATTCCTTCATAGCTGTAACTTTCATATAGTCTATCTTAGCTCTCCCTAGTGTGAGGATATAGCCTAGGTACTTGACTTCTTGGACAGTGAATGTACACTTGTCAATATCAACTGTAAGGCTAGTGTAAACTAGTTTCTCAAGGACTTGGTTAGCCTTCTTATAGTGATCCTCTAGTGACCCTTCTGAGAAGACTAGTACATTATCTATATATACTAAGCAAAAGTCATCTAGGTACTCCTGTAAAACTGAGTTTAGGAACTGCTAGAACTGTGCTAGGGCATTAGCTAACCTAAAGGGCATTATATTCCACTCAAAACTCTCTAGCCTAGTATAGAATACAGTCTTCCACTCATCTCCTAGCTCAATATAGATGTTATGGAATGCTGAGACCACATTGAACTTAGTGAACCATTGTGCCTTATGGATTCTACACAGGGTTTCATTGAACTTAGGAAGGGGGAAACAATCCTTTTCCATGTATTTGTTTAGTGCTTAGTAGTCAATATAGAAACATAAGCCTCCCCTAGGTTTTCAGACAAATAGGATTAGGGCAGTAGTAGTGGAGCTACTGATTCAGATGAATTTCTTCTTTAATAGGTTCAGGAGGGTCTAGTAGAGCATAAGTAGCTCCTTGTGTGACATTTTATATAGGGGGCCCTAGGGGGCCTCACTGTTAGGGACTATGAGGTTGATCTTATAGTTCATTCCCTCTCTCAAAGGGGGAAGTCAGTGTGTATATAGGGCTTTAGGATTGAAAGCAATATAGTTATCAGGGGTCACCTATAGGGGGATCTTGTCTTCCTAGCTCAGGTTAACTAGTCCCTCTTCCTTAGCTAACTTGTAATGAGCCAGGTTGATATCTTTAAGGGATGCTATAAATACTAGCAGGTGTTCTAGGGTTTCCTATTCTGCTATAGTTTATACACTGTTCTGTACCTATGATATATAGATCTCTCAGGGTCTCCTAGGTACCTTAGCCTAGGAGGAGTAGGGAATAGAGAAGTAAGGGAAAATTAGTCAGTCATACTCATAGTCAATCATGGCTAAGTGTGCTTTGCACTATAGGTAGCTGATAAGGATTTCATCCTATTTCATGTTTAGGACAACTAGTACTGAAACCTATTCCTCTAGTCTACTAATATCTATGAGGAAGTGTATGACTTCTATTACTGTGGAGGCAGGTTAGTTGTTAAATAGGGCCAGATGGATTAGGGTGATGAGTATAGATCTATGTAGGTCAAGCTGTTTATATAAATGATTAGGTATAATAATAGAGGTTATATTTCCTGAGTCTACTAAAGCAGTAGTTAGATAGAATCTATTAACTACTATGTCTACTTCTAAGGAACCTCTAACCTCTATATTCTTATAATATATTGGTAGCTCTTCTAGTAGTGTCTCTTTCCTCTGAAGGTGGCTGTCTATAGAGGGTACTCTTTTCCCAGGGTCCTAGCCTATAGGCTAGGCAACTCCTCTTCTGAATCTTTAGTATTAGAGTCTGTAACTAAAGGGGGCTAGGCTATCACTCAGGATACCTGGGCCCTTCTTTCTGATAGGTGAATAGGGGGGGTATAGGGGCAGCTGCTAACAGTATGTCCTGAGGCCCTATAGTGGAAATACAGTCTATCCTAGCAGTATTAGGCAAGGACCTCATCTGAGACCTAGACTACTTGTCAGTGTTTACCTTTAGAGTTATATACTGTATATGTCTATATCTAGTCTATGTAGTCTTCTCCTTTAGCAGTTGTAGGAGGCTCCCTAGGGGCTGGTAGGGCCCTCTATGATAGGCTAGGGTAAGAAGATGACACTAGGACTATATGATAGGCTTTGTACTAGTCAACTGCCTATATCTCTTACTAAAGCTCTCAGACCTATAGTACCTATGTGTTATATTCCTTAGGTAAAATTGTGAAATAGAAGTATAAGATATCTATGATCTTTAGGGAGATAGAAGACTTCAAGAGTTCAATCTTTTAGAAGTCAGTGAACTCATTATAACCTGAGAGGTATAAGAGTTCTTTGAACTACTATAGGTAGGTATTGAATGACTTATTTCCTTAGTGGAGTTGATATAGAGTATAGCAGGCCTTGCCTACTGCTATTAGGTCATGATATTTAGTATATATTATTTCTAGGAAAGATTCTCCTGAGAGGAGGTTAGCTATATCTAGGCATTAGACCTATGCTATAGTATAATAGGTAATAGGTCCTTTGAGTTTATTGATTACTATAGTGATGAATTCCTTATCAGTGTTTAGGAATTCCTTATCAACCTCCTACTTCATCTAGAGGTATTAGTAGTATGTTAGGAAATCCTTAAGATCTCCTTTGAATGTAGGAGCCTCTATCTTAGGGTGATGTGAGGTGCTCCCTATTGTCCTCTATATAGGTAATCCTAAGAGGTACTTGAATTGCACAAATGACTGTCCTTTGGCTTCAACTATAGCCTAGAGCTATGCAATATAGTAGAGGTAGTTTGTATAGGCTTTGACTGCTTTATCTACTAATTTCAGGTCAGTGGTATGAGCTTCTATTAGGGAGTCTATTTCTATAGAAGAAGCCTGAGGGGCATTCTCTAGCACTTAGGGGTTCATTGTGGTGTAGGTTCTATAGGTTCTATGTCTTCCATGAGTTCTATGTCTTCTATGGGTTCTGTGTCTTCTGTGGGTTCTATGTCTTCTGTGAATTCTATGTCTTTTGTTTTGTAAGTACATTCCTTGTAGTTGTTATGGTTTAAGTCGCAATGCTGTTGAATGTATAGAATCTTTATTAATCAATGAGATGTAAAAGGAGTCTAACTAGAAGGTTGTAATGGTGTGTGGGGTGAACTATCTCTACTTGCTCCACTATATTCCTGCCTGGCTTCACTGCCTTCTATATTCAGTACTAAACTGTAATATCATTCTCCTTCTCCACCCCTTCTTTCTTCCTCTACTTACTCTTCAATTGTCTAGTTAGTGTGAGGTAAGTTTCTTTTAGTCTATTGTTTTTTGTTATTAGTCCCTATTTTACTTCCTAAGTGTATAGGGCTTCTAAGTTATCTTCAATGACATTGTCAATTAGTTCATAGGTTGGTGTTTCAAACCCTTTCCACTTTATCTATACTACTCTATTCTTCCTTTTTCCATAGGTATAGAGAATTTCATTAACTAGCCACACTTCTTCTCCTTTGTCATTGAGAATAGGGGTTGTTTTTTCAGAGTCTTTATTTTATCCTAGCCATAGGTCTTCTCCTGCTAGTCTCAGTAGGTCAATATAAAAGGTTAGGTATATCCCTTTTAGTACATCTAGCTCATAGACTATTAGTGCTATTTGCTTTATGACCTTGTATTTTATATTAAGCTAGTCTAGCTTATAGTTTAGTCTTCCTAGTTTTATGTTTTTTAACTTTAGCTAGACTTCCTATCTTAGTTAGAACATTAGCACTGTAGTGTAGTGTTTGTTTACTTGTCTTTCTATGCTTTGCTATGTATCTACTGTGATAACTTAGGCCTACTTAGTTAATTCTTGGAGTTTAGTCTTAATGGCTTCTATATCAGCTATTTTACTGCCCTCTACACTCTCACTGGCTTTGTTCTACACCTAGACTAGGGTGATATTGTATCTATAGGTGAGGAAAAATAGGCTTACTCTATGTCTCCTAGGCTGTGGTCTATTATTGATAGCTATTTATACTACTAGAATCTATTTAGCCTAATCTTATTGATCTAGTACTACTTTAGTGTAGAGGAATATCTAGACCTCTTAGTTTACTCATTCCATTACCCTATCCATTTATAGATAGTATACTGTTAATAGTTTTCTTTCCACCCCTAGGGTATTATAGAATACTTTCTATAGCTCACCTACCTATTAGGGCCCCCTATTACTAATAATCTATTCAGGGGGTCTATAGTATATATAAATGTTTGTTATAATAGTATTGACTATAGTAGTAGTTCTTATGTCTTCTAGTAGGATTAGGATGACATTGCCTGTGAGTTGGCATATAATTACTAGTAGGTCTATGAAGTTTCTAGGCAGGTGTGTTATGAAATCCATTGAAATTCCTTGCTATAGTTGGGATAGGACTAGTAGTAGTGTCAGTAGCCTATGGATTTTCTCTCTCTAGGGCTTTGTTCTGCTACACTAATTGCAATTTCTCAGTAGTTATTTGATATCTTCTATCATCTTTAGCTAGAAAAACTATCTATGGAGTACTACTATTATTATATCTCTACCCCTATGTCCTGATATAGGGTTGATATGATACTTCTTTAGTAGTTCTCCTTTTAGCTCTTCACAGTCTAGTGTCTATATTGAATATTAGTAGTATATAATGCCATCTCTCACTGAATAGTCTAATGCTTATACTGAACCTAGAGGGACTAGTGTAGATAGGAATTATATTCTTTACTCTATGTGTTCTATGATTTTCTCATAGTTTGAGTCTTTGTTTAATGCTATTCTCTATAGCTCTCCTAAGTTTGAGTCTGCTTTGAATAGGTTTCTAGTTTCTACTCCCCTTGATATAGGTTCTTCTATAGTAGACTATTGTATAATCTCAGTGTGTTGTATTTCTACTAGGTCCTAACTCTCTTTCTAGAGATGTTTGGTTCTGCTTTCATCTCTTTCTTCCTTGTTAAAGAACTCATCCTTTCTCAATAGTATATCTAGTACTATAGCTAGTCTTCCTAGTCAGTGAATTGTAGTGAAATTTAGTAGTGACTCCAGTTCTTCCATCCACCTTATTTATCTTTCAGATAGTAGTTACTTTATTCTGAAGTATTATAGGTTTTTATAGTCTATCAGTAGTATGAACTTTTCTAGCCCTCTCAGCTCTCCTCTCCACTTCCTTACTACTTCTATGACTACTAGCAGTTCTTTATCATGTATGCTATAGTTTATTTCTATTAGGGTCATCTTTCTGGAGAAGAAGGTGATTAGTTGTTTTACTACTTCTGGCCCTTGGTTCAAGACTATACCTATTCCTACTCCTGAAGCATCAGTCTCTAGCTATGTTTATACTTCTAGATCCTAGCTTGCCAGTATGTCTCCTTTCACAAAGGTATCCTTCAGCTTAGTAAATGCTACTTCTTCTACATCACCCCACTTGAAGGGTATGTCCTTTCTTATGAGTGCTACCAGTGGTATTACTAGTTCAGTATAATCTTTGATGAAGTCTTAGTAGTAGTTAGTGAAGCCTAGGAAGCTATAGACTCCTTTGGCTATCATAGGTTATTACTATTCTTATATGGCTTTCACTTTCTCTAGGTCTATTTCAATACCTTTTCCTACTGTAATGATCACACCTAGGTATTTGACCTTATAGGTTTTGAATTCACATTTGTCAAGGTCTAGTCTTAAGCCTACTTATTAGAGCTTCTTTAAGACCTTATATACCTTTTCTCTATAGTCTTCAAGGGAGTCACTTGAGTATATGATGATATCATCAATGTATGCTAATATATAATTATCTAAGAACTCATCTAGTATATAGTTAATGAATTGTTGAAACACAGAGGTTCTATTAGTAATTCCAAATAGCATAATAAGCCATTTATATGATCTATACTGTGTATAGAAGGCTGTCTTCTACTCATTACCTTCTGCTATCCTTATTCTATAGAATGCTGATTATATATCTAGCTTAGTGAGCCATTTGGCCTATGAGATTACTCTCAGTGTCTCTTAGATGAGTAGTATTAGGTAGTGGTCTTTCTTAAGGATTGTATTTAATGCTTAGTAGTCAATACAAAGTCTTAACCCTCCCCCTAGCTTCTTCATGAATAAGACTAGGGCTCCTCCTACTGAGTTACTAGTATGAATGAACCCTTTTGCTATTAGTTCTATTAGGGTTTTTCTCAGTACTAATAGTTCATCTCTTGACATCTAGTAAAGTAGGCACTATAGTAGTTCCTTTTCACCTTATAGGTCTATCTTTACATTGAGTCATAGTCAGTGGGGTAGGAGTTCTTCATCTAAATAGGCAAAAGCATCCTATAGGTCTATATACTATAGTGGTAGCCTTTCATAGATCTCAGCTGGTAGGGTATCTGTTTTTTTTTTCAGTGCCTTATTAATGTCTTCTATACTAGCTATGAAGACTTTTATTGAGGTGTTGTTCTTCCTCTTAGCTATTCTCATTAAGGCTATGAATATATATATATTGATTATACTCATTTTTGTTTTTCTATTATTTTTCTTTTTTAATCTTTCTTCTCTGACCCCTATTTTTTCAATAGTAGTGTTAGTTAAGTATATTAGCATTCTGTCTTCTTAGGGTTTATAGATGGCTCCTTATTTCTTAATCTATAGTAGCCCTAGTATTACATTGTATTCATTGCCAGGGATAATGTATGTGAATACATTCTTTTCTTTATATCCCTCAATATTGATTGACATGTGGGCTACTTCATTGACTACCCCTCTGCTTCCTATTACTCCTTTCACTATTCACACTAGAATTAGTATATACTCTAGCTATACTTGTCTCACAAATGAGTCAGACACTACATTGTATACTGATGAACTAGGATCTATTAGGGCAGTTATTATATTCATGTCATTGACTAGGACTTCTACCAAAAGAAGACTACAGTCCATTGTCTTTTCCTATTCTATTAGCTAAAGCTTCATCAATTCCTTCCCTTTGTACACCTACTTATGACTTTAGGCAGGGCTCAAACTTTTCCCTATTCATCCTCTATTAATACTTCCTCCACTGGTGGTTCTACCTATTCTTGAACTATAGAATTGTTGACTTAGGTCTAGGTGTAGTGAGGTCTTCTCACTGGTTTCAGAGGGCAAACCCTGACATAACACTATAGGTATATATATTACAGATAGATATTGGCTTGGTGTCTCTTATCTATTTCTTCCTTACTGACCTATTTAGTGACTCTCCCTCTATACTTATAGTTATTAGGTAGGCCTAGACTAAGGCTCTATTGTCTACCAGGTCTCTAAGTAGGGTTTAGGTGTAGGTAGTTGGAATTAATATCCATTAGATCACTATATTAAACTTAGTCCTAGATGTTCTGAGTCAGTCTATTGATACTTGTATTGAACTTATCCAGGTTATGATTCTATTAGATGTTGGTATAGACCTGTCTATAGATCTTCATTTCTTCAACCAGGGTATTGCCAGGGGCTGGTACAAGTATATAGCTGAGGATTTTCCTGTTAAGACCCCTGTAGAAGGCTGTTAGTAGTCTAGGACTTGACATCCCTATTCTACTATACTACTTATATGTAATCTGCATTCCAGGTTTCTAACAACATCTCAAACCAAGTCAAATGGCGCAATGGCTAAACTCTATCTGTTTTTCCTAAAGGACACTGGTTCAAATCAGCTACTGGCTATATTTTCTTTTTCCCTCAGAAAACCATTTCTGACCTACATTTCCTATTCCTACTCAGCAAGACACTCAGGAAATTAACTAGACTCAGCAAGACTCTTGGGGAAATTAAGATCACACCATCGCCAACCTCGGAAACCTTGTTGCAACTACAGACTAAAGACAGACTTGATGAAAATGCATAAATAGTTGGCACTTCCACCATATATCCTTCCAGCAAGATATCTAATAGAACAAGTTTAACAGCCTATTCCTTCCTCCCTCTCTCTCTCTCTCTTTCACTTGTGCCTCTATTTTCTGATCCTTTTCTTCTTAAATCTCATTGAGCCTCTGCTAGATATAACACATTTATCAGATACCTCTAATAAAGGCATTAATCTTGATTTCTTCAGGCTATCCTTGTCCTCTTACTTCTTACAATAAGTTTGAGAATTCCTGGATATATTCTTCATATGCTTCACCTCTCTACTTTAGGGCATTGAGTTTTGTCTATACTATATCTATGTGTCCTGGGTCATTAAACCTGGTGTCTAGTATTTTCTATACATCTACTTCTATTCCAGTCTCCTTCTGGCACAGCTCTATTAATCCTCTACTGATTCCTTCACCAGCTTAGGTGCTCAGTGCTATTAGGATGAGTGTAATCTTTTTCTTATCACTCAGATTATCATAGAAGTCAAAGGAAGCTTACATCTAGTCCTTCTATATCCTATATAGGGTGTGGTTTCTGTCATAGCTTAGGTATCCTATAGAGGTAGTGATGGATTTTGTATTATTTATATTTATGTTTCACATGTCTTCAATAGGGACACTAGGGTTTCTTACATCTTTGACTAGGATGTCTATGTGGTATTCTATTGAGTTATCATATACACTTGATTCTTCAGATGAGATATGGTAGGTTGGCATTAACCTTTATTCTTTTTGTTCTTTCTAGTTTATGGTGTTGATTGATTAATTTGTTATAGTTTAAGTCATAATACTATTGAATGTATAGAATCTTTATTAATTGATGAGATGTAAAAGGAGTCTAACTAGAAGGTTGTAATGGTGTATAGGGTGAACTATCTCTACTTGCTCCACTATGTTCCTGCCTGGCTTCACTGCCTTCCATATTCAGTACTAAACTGCAATAGTAGTGCTGGTGTCACTCAAATAGCAAGAGGAATGATTGTGATGTAAGGGAGTGAATCAAACTAATGGATGTATTGGCATAAGAATAGAAACAATCATTGAAGGAGAAAGAACTATCTAATACTATAGATGATCAAGGGTTCTACACTACTTTATACTGATGGAACAAGGGACTACTTCTTGCTGAGGGTCTAGACCACTAGGACCATTCCAGGGGACAGTCTGAGAGAGGCCTTAATGCATAGGCTGTTTCCATTGATTGTGTCTAAGACATGTTCCAATGGATAGGTTGTTTCCAGTGATTGTGTCCAAGACAGGTCTCAACAGATAGGCTGCTTCAGGGGGATTGTGTCTAGGGAGAAGGCCCTAGGCAAAGCCTCTATGGGTTGCAGACCCTAACATTTTAGCCTCTTTGAGAGTCTAGTCATGCTATTTAGACTGATAGGAGCCCTGTCCTCTTTCTAATAATATATCAACTCTTCCCTGAGAGAATATCTCAACCTATTCTATATAGTGTATTTAGATGACATCCTGATTTATAGTCATACCTGTGAAGAACACACTGAACACCTCTATATAGTCCTCAAATACCTCTGTACCACTGGAGTATATACCTAGGCCCTGAAGTATGAGTTCTACTACACTGAAACTAAGTTCCTAGGCTTGATCATTAGCTATAATAGCATTCATATAGACCTAGCTAAAGTCATAGCTATATATAATTAGCCTACCCTGAAATCCCTAGTAGATACCTAAGCCTTCCTTAGCTTTAGTAACTTCTACTATTACTTTATCTATGACTTCTCTAGCTTAGTCACTCCCTTAATATATGTGATGAAGAAAGATATCCCCTTTCTATAGGATTCCACCTATGAATCAGTATTCTAAACTCTAAAAGACCACTTCTCCTCTACCCCTATCCTAGCCTATTTCAATTAGGATAAGGACATTATCCTTAAGACTAATACATCTGATTATGTGTTAGCTAGTGTTATATCCTAATATAATGATGATAGTACCCTCTACCCTATTACCTTCTTCTCTAAGAAGTATTCAGTAGCTAAGTATAACTATGAAATCTATGATAAAGAACTCCTAGCTATTATCCACTATTTCAAGGAATAGTATCCTGAACTAGAAGGTGCCCCTTCACCTATGAAGGTCATTACTAACCACTGAAATCTAGAGTACTTCATGTCTATAAAGTAACTCAACTACTATTAGGCCTAATAGTCTGAATTCCTATCCTAATTCAACTTCTATATTATTTACTACCTAGGTAAGCTTAGTATAAAGCCTGATTCACTCATATACTAGTTAGAAGACTTACCTAAGGAGGGTAATGACTATCTTCTACACTAGAGCTAAACTATTCTAAAGAATCATAACCTACTACCTAATACTAGCTACTAGACCTATCTAAACTAGATCACCCTGCTAATAAATCTATAAGAACTCTTCTATACTATATATGATTCTGACCCTATACCCTATACTACTTTAGTAGTAATCCTGAACCTAGAGATAAACCACCTGCTAATACTTACCCTAGCTGAGTATTTAGAATATAAAGGCTACCTATATATATAAGACCACTTATATATTCCTGATAGTAATGACCTGAAAGTAGAGCTCCTCTACCTATACTATGACTCCCCTATCTCTAGTCACCTAGGTCATTCTAAAACTTATAACCTCCTGTCCTAGGAATACTATTAGCCTAGTATAGTAAGGTATATTACCTACTAGGTTCACTAGTACTATACCTACTACTACATAACACCCTTCTATAATAGCTAGAAAGGCCTGCTCTATCTACTACCTATTCTAGAGAGGGTATAGTATAATATATCTATTGATTTCATTACTTACCTACCTAAGAGTAATAGCTATAATACTATCCTTATAGTTATTGACTACCTGACTAAGATATATCATCTAATTCCCTATTATAGTAACTATAATACTAAAGACACTGTCTAGCTATACCTGAAGAATATCTCAAAGTTATATAGCCTTCTATTGACTATTATCTCAGACTAAGGACCTCAATTCATTACTGAATTTTAGAGGTGCCTGTCTTAGTCCTTGAAAATTGAACCTACCCTATCCTCTACTTACTACCCTAAAACTAATAGTTAAACTAAGAGAATGAATTCAGTCTTAGAATAATATCTATATACATATATAGTATATCTACAAGATAATTAGGAAGATTAGTTACTACTAGCTGAGTTTTCTAGTAATATACACTACTCTGAAACCACTAATATTTCCCTATTCTTTATAAACTATGGATTTCAACCCTAGATAGGATTTGAGCTAATCTCTAACCTGCCTAGTTCTACCTAGTCCTGAGATACTATTGCATTTACTACTCAAATAGAAGAGATTACAGAACTGACCTGTTCTGAAATAGTAATAGCCTAAAACTTCTATAAAGAGCAGGCAAATCAGCACTACTAACCACCTTACTAGTTCTAAGTCAATGATAATATCTAGCTTAACACCTAGATAATTCAAACCACCTACCCCTAAAAGAAGCTTAACTAGAAGAACTTAGGACTATTCTATATCTATAAGATTATAAGCCCTTATACTTATAAACTTGAATTGCCTTCCTCTATAAGGATATATCCTATCTTTCATATATCTAAGCTCTAATATACTAATACCTCTGATCTAATCCCTAGATAAGTCTATCTACCCCTACCTCACATTGAAGTAGCTAGACAAACTGAGTATGAAGTCAAAGAAGTCCTAGATTCCTTCTAGGAATACTAGGGCTATAGATACTACCCCTACCTAAAATATATTATCTATTAGACTAGTTATAATGATCTAATGACTGAACCTACTGAGTACTTAAAGAATACAAAGCAGTTAGTTGACAACTACTATTACTATTATCTAGATAAGCCTAGCCCTTAGATGAAACCTATTAGTTACTCCTCCTATATTAATAGAGCTCTACTATAAAGAGGGGGGTACTGTCATAGTACACCAGTGCTTCCCATTTGACAACTGCCTTATATAGCCTCACAACTAAAAGGCCTGTGCCACCTTATTATGTTACACCAGTGGCTACCCTATATAACCCCTCAACCAAAAGGCTTATACTAAGCATGAGTACTACTAAGATATAACTCACTGTTATTATACAATTCAGTACTAGATATAACTCACTGTTATTATATGATTCATTACTAGATATAACTCACTGTTATATCATGATGCCATAACACAACTCACTAAAGTGGCCCTAGCTAGTCAACTTCTATAGTTATATAGTCTAGCTAGATCCTATCCCTCTGTCCTGTAATATTACTCCCTTAGCAATGTCCTCATCCTCTGTTCCCCTGCACTAGTTATCATAAATATACTATTCTCTCCATCCTCATCCCTGTCTACCTGTTCTGTCTGTCTGTCCACTGACCTGTTCCATCAAATTCCTTGAGTTTACTGCCTGCCAATGACAGGTTACTAGTATAAGATAGGAAGAGGCCCTTATAAGCTCTAGGAGTAAACTTAGCATCCTGTCACAGTACACTAGTGTTCCTACATAATACAATAGCACACTAGTGTCCTCTACATAACCACTATCTGTCATGGCATGACACTATCCTCTATATGACTACTATTTCTATACTACTTTAGCATTCCCTGCATGACTACTGTCCTGCTCAATGCTAGAGGCTTGCTCACTACTACCAGCCTCACACCCCACTATAGATCTGTTGACTATAACTTATATATATATATAGACTAGATAGAACCTCCCTCTATTACCTGAATATTACTCCCTAAGTAATATCCTTGTCTTCTATTCCTAGTATCTATTACTATCTTAAATATACTATTCCTTCTATCCTTATCCTTGTCTACCTGTCCTACCTATCTTGTCTATAACCTATTGAGTTAGTCCTATAGAGCCTTCCTACCTATCTATAACATTATATTACTTCTTCCCATAGACACTCATAAGATGTCTGCCTACCTAAACCCCCTGTCTTCACCTGATAGCCTTGAGAGCTTTGGTAAGGAAGTTACTAACTATACTAGTAACTAGTATGAATACTTCTACTCCCTCTTTTCATATGTAAATGAGAAAGAGGTTGAGATCATGACCCTTAACTATATACTAGGCACTGAGTCTATGAATCTATAAGTACTATAGGTCTAGCTTAATTATATATAGAAGGAGTTGAAGGAGACCTAGGGTACACTTTACTAGGCTTGCCTCAATGAGCAAAGGGCTCTTGATAAACTCTAGTTAGCTATACTACTCCCTACTACTCCCACTGCCCTTCCTATTATAGAAGGAGAAGCTTCTACCTCTATTCCTACTCCTATCCCTATACCTCTTCCTATCTATACCCTAGCCCCTTTCTCAGCTAAGTAATTCATAATAGCCTATACTGCCTAGCTCTCTAAACAACTGCCTAATCCTATAAAGTTCAATAGTAATAAGAAAGACCTCTGCTATTTCACCTCCTAGATCAGGGAGAAGATATCTACTAATAGTGATTAGTTCTTAATACCCTAATCCTATATAGCCTATATATTCCAGGGTAGAGATGCAGAAGATGAGGAGCTAGGCTAAATGAGGAAGGCAGTCAAAGATGGCATGAAACCTGGGAGGACATGTAAAGGATACATGGCTAGTAAGCATTTTAGATAGTTTCTTCCTTTCCTCCTCATCTGATAATAAAGTCTTCAAATTGGCAAACCTAGTAGTATTTACTAGTACTATAACAAATTGTCAGATCTATAAATTAAAAATTCAGTGAAAAAAACACTATTTTCTTTACAACTTCAGATTTGTTAAGCCTTTAGACAAGAGAATTCAGAACTATAATATAGAAATCAGAAATACTATTCAGAAAATCAGCAGATCTTCAATAGTAGAAGCAGATACTATAGTTTAGAGACTATAGTAGTTAATTATCCTCATCAGAAGATCACAAACCAGAAACACCTGATAAAATAGATATCAACCAGAGCTAAGAGAGTCCTAATACCTTCTGGCCTTGATCCCTATAATTCCCTTTATTTGATGGGAATATAGGAAAATATCATATTTAGAAGTGGTGTATAGTAGCCACTTTAAACCTATAATGTTATACGAAGCTAGAAGATATAATCCTAGCCCTATAGATAGCCTTAGTAGAGGAGGCTAATGAAGGAGTAGGTTAGGATTTAGAGAAACTAGAAAAGAAACTAGAAGCTATAGTGAAGGATGTCTAGGAGATCCTGGACAAATACTTTGAGGACCCCTTCTATAGAGCCTGAGCTAGTGAGAAGCTGGAGAATGTATAGCAATGTAGAAGGCTACTAGATGACTATATTATAGAGTATAGTGACCTCTTATAGTAAGTGGGAGGAGAGGACTACTATGAGGATATTAAGATCTGAGGTCTAATAAGAGGTTTAGATAATGACCTCTATAACTGAATGATTATAATATTAACTTATAATAAGCTAGTAGAGTAGATCAAGTCCCTATATTAAGTCTCCTAGTGCCTGGAGGAAGCCTAGAGGTAGAAAGAGCTAAGAAGCTATATAACTATTTTCAAAAAACCTACTGAAATCTAGTAGGGTGACCTAATAGATATTGACATTAATACTAGCTAGGTGAGAAATAGGCTAACCTAAGGACTAGGACTAGGCCTACTAATAGATAATACCTACTGAGGCAAAGTCTTGAAGTAGGTCTTGAAAGAAGAACTCCAGGCCTAGAAGGATATAGGTATATACTTGTGTTATACTTATAGAGGCTACTTGGTATAAGTATACCTAATGAAACTAGCTTAGAACCTAAATAGACTAGCTATGAGAATTAATAATCTAGAAGTATAGATGGACCCCCTACTAGAAGACATTGATAAGAAGGAGGGAAAAGCCTAAGCCCTATATAAAGTCATATATAGGTATAGAACTAGGAAGGGATAGAAGAGAGAGAGAGTTAGTTACTTACTGATCTATAGGAAAGTATATAGAGAAATAGGATAGACTATAAGCTCCTACTAGTAGATGTCTTAGTAAATGAAAAAACAATAATAATAGGACTTATTGACCTAGGCTCTTCAGTATATAATATAGTATTAGAATCTTTTATAAAGTGAGCTAACCTCTAGAGAATCCTAATTGAGATATGAATAGTAAGAGGAATTTTAGGTATATATAGCACTATTATAGAAGTGGCCTATATATTAATTGATATAGAAGGATATTAAGAGTAGGAGGTTTTTACCTATATTATACTAGGAAATGAATATGATATAATACTAGGGCTTCCCTAGATAAAACAATAAGAAGTAAACTATATACTAAAGACTAATCAACTCTTTATTAGGTCAAGTAGAGTAGTTATAGAGTAGATAGGAGTTAGGTAGGAGAGAGTGAGGTAGAAGAGTATAATAGGTATAGTGACCTAAGTGAGTATAGTAGTTTACAGTACTATAGTGAAGTAGGTAAAGAAGAATAGTAGGGAGTTATTGATTTTTATTACTAGCCTAGAAGACATTAATAAGGCTCTATAGAAGAAGAAGGATCTAACCCCTGATGAGGTCAAAATAGCACTGCTAAAGTAATATATAGACCTCTAGGAAGCTTTTATATATATAAGAGAGAAACTACTACTATATAAACTAGGACTAGATATGAAGCTAGAAATTGAACTAGGTAAAGAAGTACTATAGGGTCCACTATACTAGATTTCAAGAGATGAGCTCCTAGTATTAAGAAAAACACTAACTGAACTAGTGGAAAAAGGGTTTATTAGGATAAGTAGCTCACTAGTAGGGGCACTAGTTCTATTTACTAGAAAGCCAGGGGGTAGACTCTAGTTTTATATAGACTACTGAGCTCTCAATGCTATTCTCAAGAGAGACTAATACCCTATTCTATTGATCTAGGAAATACTATAGGTAATAGTAGGTATGAAATAGCTTATGAAATTAGATATTCAAGTAGCTTTCAACTATATCTATATGAAAGAAGGGAGTGAATAGAAGATAGTGTTTAGGATAAGGTATAGATTATATAAGTAGATAGTTATACTATTTGGATTAGTGAATAGACTATTGATTTTCTAGAGATATATCAACTATATCCTATAGGAGTTCCTAGATGACTTTACCTTAGCCTACATTAATGATATCATTATATACTCTAAAGGTATAAGGATAGACTACTAAGTGAAAGTGAGGAAAGTCTATTTAAAACTTAAAGAAGTGGAATTAAGGCTAGACCTTGATAAATATGAATTTGAAGTGAAAAGAGTTAAGTACTTAGGAATAATAGTCATAGCAGGAGAAGGAGTTTCAATAGACCTAGAGAAGATAGAAGCTATTCAGGAGTAGAAACCCCCTACCCTAGGGAAAGGAGTATAAGGTTTCCTAGGGTTCATGAACTACTACTAGGATTTCATTAGAGACTTTTCAACACTAGTAGCTCCCTTAGTAAAACTCATGAAGAAGGATAAGCCTTTTATATAGAGCTTAGAAGTAGAGGAGTCATTCTAGACTCTAAAAGCTATATTCTAGGATAATAAGATACTAGGTAATTAGGACTTAGAGGAATAAATATAGCTAGAGACAGATGCCTTAGGGGTAGGAATAGGTATAGTCCTATCTTAGGGCCTAGAGAGTAGAAAGTAGCTAATTGCCTTCTTCTCCTAGAAGATGAATATAGTAGAGTAGAATTATAGTATCTATGATAAGGAGCTCTTAGTAGTCATTGAAGCTATATATAAGTAGAGGGGAGTAGTGAGGAGCCTTAAGGAATTCATATTGATTATCAACTATAAAAACCTTAAGTACTTCAGGATAAAGTAGATCCTCTCAGAGAGATAAGTCAGATAGATATAGTATATAGAGGAACTTCTACCCTTTATAATAATTCACTAGCCTAGACACTTGGTAGTAGTACTAGATGCTCTCTCCTATAAGGATGAATTTAATAACCTGAAAGAAAGAGAATAGAGTAGGACCTAATAGCTCTAGAAAGAAGAATAGGAACTGAAACCAGATGTATAGATCCAGGTATAAGATAGTAGAGGTCTATTTGAGATAGACTTAGATTTGAAAGAATTATAGTAGTAAGCTCTATAAGATAATAAGGACTATAAGAAGATCATTTAACATATCTAAAATAGGTAATAATTCCCTATATCATTAGTACTACTAAGGTTAGCTCAATTAGTAGAGTATAAAATATATGGTAGAGTTATGAAACATCACTATATTATCTAGGTACTAAACTATAAATAACTAAGAGGAATCCTACTATAGAAGCACTATAATAACCTAATTTCTAGCTATAGAGGATGAGATATAATAATAGTAGTACTTAGGTAATAATTTTTCTAGCTAGGACTAGATAATAATGTCAAGAGGTTAGTGAGAAACTATAATTAGTATAGGAGAGTAAAACCATAGTGAGAGAAGCTCTATAGGCTGCTGAAACCACTGCTAATTTCTAACTAACCCTGGTAAGGAATCTCAATAGACTTCATAACACATCTACCAGGAGAGATAGAGAACTTACTAGTAGTTATATACTAACTAATAGGTAATGTAATACTAGTTCCCTTAGTAGATATTGAGATAGAATTAGTAATCAAGGCTATTATTATATATATATATATATACTATAGGACCCTAAGGTAGATTATCAGTGACTATAGGTAGTAATAGGTAAGTGAGATATAGAAAAGACTATGTGAAGTCCTAGGTATTGAAAGGAAACTCTTAATAGTATACTATCCCTAAATAGATAGGGGTATAGAGAGAGTAAACCAAGAAGTACTATTCTACCTATGAATATATATTATAATAGACTAGGAAGATTAGCTAGAATAGATTCCTTTAGTATAGCTCTCATTGAATAACTATCCCTAGCTATACTACTATAGAGTCAGCCCCTTTTTCCTTATATATAGTTATAACATTATACTAGTATAGATAGAAGGAATTAATAAAAGTATAGAAGGGAGTAGAATAGTGAAGGTAGAGGAAGTAGTAGTCAAACTAGGAGAGTTAAGCAAGTAGGCCTAAGTAGTAGTAGTAGATATATAGTAGAACATAGAAGTCTAAGTAAACTAATACTATAGCCCTATACTAATTTTTAAGCTAGGAGATAATATATAGCTAAAGATAAAGAATATATAGATAGGTAGACTAAGTAAGAAGCTAGACTAGCTAAATGTGAAGTATAAGGTAGTTAGGTAAATATCTCCTTTAACCTATGAGCTAGATGTCTTAGGAAAGATCTATAAGGTTTTTCATATTGATCTCCTTAGACCTATAGTAAAGGACCCCTGGCTAGGCTAAAACAGGGAGGTAGAGGTAGTAGTGAAACTGATTATATCAGAAGAAGGGTATGAACTATAGGAGGTAGATGAGATTCTATATATAGTGGGGACAGGGAATATAAGGAGTGTTTAGGTGAAATAGATAGGTTTTAGGAAACTAACTATAGAACTAATCAATGTGATCTTAGAGACTAATCTATAAGTAATAGATTGATAGGAAGTAAAATAGGGGCTGATTATAGAAAACAATAGACCTAAAGAGATCTATTTGACTAAATCAGGAAACCTATGAGTGAAATAGGTAAGGATATGAGATTCTACTTGAGAAGGTCATATATCTCAACCTGGAGAAAGAGAAATATATTACAGGGTAGAGATATAGAAGATAAGGAGCTAGGCTAAATGAGGAAGGCAGTCAAAGATAGGATGAAACCTAGGAGGACATGTAAAGGACATGTGGCCAGCAAGCATTTTAGATAGTTTCTTCCTTTCCTCCTCATCTGACAATAAAGTCTTCAAATCAGCAAACTCAGTAGCATTTACTAGTACTGTAACACTATATCAATAACTATCTGATAGGCATCCCCTATACCTAGGTCCTGCCCTATATTAATAAAGGTATATACTAAATAATAGACTATAAAGAAATCTTAGAACTACTCAAGCTTACTTTAGAGACTCTAACTACTATAACTATACCTACTATAAACTATTTACTCTCTAGTAGAATAACAAGGAGTTCCCCTTATTTTACACTGAATTCCACTACCTAGTTCTTAAGGGAGATATAGAGGACTCTATCCTAGTCACCCTCCTTGAGAATACTATTAGTAAGGAGCTAAAGGCTATACTCCTATATAATGTATTCACTAGTAAAGGATACTATGAATTTATAAAGTTCTTATAAGAGCTTGAGAATCACTACTACCTTTTCTCTAAAGGCACCCCCTAGGGCCCCTGAGCCTATATACCTACACTATTGACCCTAGCTATAGGAGATACTAGCTAATACTAAACCACTGCCCCTACTCTAGACCTAGACATAATAGACCTCTCTCTCTAGTGTTATATAGTTTATTATAAGAAGGGCAAGTGTAATCACTATAGTTTGAAAAACTATATAGTAGTGTAGTGCTCACTCCTAGACTCCTGCTAGCTCTACTCCACTGCCCTGCCCTCACCTACTAATACCCCTGCCTTATCATTACAGTGCCCCTACTCCTACTGTCAATAGGCCTCTATCACCTTATTATAAAGGGACTATTCTAGTGATAACTCAGAAAAAGGTACCTGCCTAGATTAAGTCACTTCTAGGAGGAATCCTACTATATATACTATAATAAGATTATCTATATCTTAGCTATAGCTATATATAGACTTCTAATTGAGGAAGAGTACAACTAGTGATCAGATCTCATGATTCTTCCTACTAAGCTATCCCTAAAAGATAGCGCTTTCCTAACCTATACCCTTACTGACTCTAGTATAGAGGTTAAGGCCTTTATTGATTCTACCTAGGTGTCCTAATACTAAATCCCTATCTACCCCCTCTATTCCCTATTTAGGATTAAAGTCTTCAATAGAAGTGAAACTAAGGCTAGTAAGTATATATACTATACCTATACTAGCCTCTATATCAGTGACTACTACTAATAGAATATCTTATTCTTTATGACCTAGCTTACCTACTACCTTTGTTAGTAGTCTAGGACTTGACATCCCTATTCTACTATACTACTTATATGTAATCTGCATTCCAGTTTTCTAACAACATCTCAAACCAAGTCAAATGGCTCAATGGCTAAACTCTATCTGGTTTTCCTTAAGGACACTGGTTCAAATCAGCTACTAGCTATATTTTCTTTTTCCCTCAGAAAACCATTTCTGA
>JAYJND010000020.1:0-35973 GCA_038382165.1 Ceratocystis alfenasii | reverse complement strand
TAGCTGATTTGAACCAGTGTCCTTTAGGAAAAACAGATAGAGTTTAGCCATTGAGCCATTTGACTTGGTTTGAGATGTTGTTAGAAACCTGGAATGCAGATTACATATAAGTAGTATAGTAGAATAGTGATGTCAAGTCCTAGACTACTAACAAACTAGCTATGCTTCTTCTCCTTTGTCATTGAGAATAGGGGTTGTTTTTTCAGAGTCTTTGTTTTGTCCTAGCCATAGGTCTTCTCCTGCTGGTCTTAGTAGGTCAACATGAAAGGTTGGGTATATCCCTTTTAGTATATCTAGCTCATAGACTATTAGTGCTACTTGCTTTATGACCTTGTATTTTATATTAAGCTAGTTGACCTTACAGTTTAGTCTTCCTAGTTTTATATTCTTTAACTTTAGCTAGACTTCCTGTCCTTGTTAGAACATTAGCACTATAGTATAGTGTTTGTTTACTTGTCTTTCTATGCTTTACTATGTGTCTACTGTGATAACTTAGGCCTACTCAGTTAATTCTTAGAGTTTAGTCTTGATAGCTTCTATATCAGCTATTTTACTACCCTCTACACTCTCACTAGCTTTATTCTATACCTGGACTAGGGCAATGTTATATCTATAGGTGAGGAAAAATAGGCTTACTCCATGTCTCCTAGGCTATAGTCTATTATTGATAGCTATTTATACTACTAGAATCTATTTAGCCTAATCTTATTGATCTAGTACTACTTTAGTTTAGAGGAATATCTAGACCTCTTAGTTTACTCATTCTATTGCCCTATCTATTTATAGATAGTATACTATTAATAGTTTTCTTTCTACCCCTAGGGTATTATAGAATACTTTCTATAGCTCACCTACCTATTAGGGCCCCCTATCACTAATAATCCATTCAGGGGGTCTATAGTATATATAAATGTTTATTATAATAGTATTGACTATAGTAGTAGTTCTTATGTCTTCTAGTAGGATTAGGATGACATTGCCTATGAGTCAGTATATAACTACTAGTCAGTCTATGAAGTTTATAGGCAGGTATGTCATGAAATCCATTGAAATTCCTTACTATAGTTAGGATAGGACTAGTAGTAGTATTAGTAGCCTATGGATTTTCTCTCTCTAGGGCTTTATTCTACTATACTAATTATAATTTCTTAGTAGTCATTTGATGTCTTCTATTATCTTTAGCTAGAAAAACTATCTATAGAGTACTACTATTATTACATCCCTACCCCTATGTCCTGATATAGGGTTAATATAATACTTCTTTAGTAGTTCACCTTTTAGCTCTTTATAGTCTAGTATCTATATTGAATGTTAGTAGTATATAATGCTGTCTCTCACTGAATAGTCTAATACTTGTGCTAAACCTAGAGGGACTAGTATAGATAGGAATTATGTTCTTTGCTCTATGTGTTCTATGATTTTCTTATAGTTTAAGTCTTTGTTTAATACTATTCTCTATAGCTCTCCTAAGTTTAAGTCTACTTCAAATGGGTTTCTAGTTTCTACTCCCCTTGATATAGGTTCTTCTATAGTGGACTATTGTATAATCTCAGTGTATTACATTTCTACTAGGTCCTAACTCTCTTTCTAGAGATGTTTAGTTCTGCTTTCATCTCTTTCTTCCTTATCAAAGAATTCATCCTTTCTCAATAGTATATCTAGTACTATAGCTAGTCTTCATAGTTAGTGAATTGTAGTGAAATTTAGTAGTGACTCTAGTTCTTCCATCCACCTTATTTGTCTTTTAGATAGTAGTTGCTTTGTTCTAAAGTATTATAGGTTTTTATAGTCTATTAGTAGTGTGAACTTTTCTAGCCTTCTCAGCTCTCCTCTCCACTTCCTTACTACTTCTATGACTACTAGTAGTTCTTTGTCATATATACCATAGTTTATTTCTATTAGGGTCATCTTTCTAGAGAAGAAGGTGATTAGTTGTTTTACTACTTCTGGCCATTAGTTCAAGACTATACCTATTTCTACTCCTGAAGCATCAGTCTCTAGCTATATTTATACTTCTGGATCCTACCTTACCAGTATATCTCCTTTCACAAAGGTATCCTTTAGCTTAGTAAATACTACTTCTTCTACATCACCCCACTTGAAAGGTGTGTCCTTTCTTATAAGTACTACTAGTGGTATTACTAGTTCAGTATAATCTTTGATGAAGTATTAGTAGTAGTTAGTGAAGCCTAGGAAGCTATAGACTCCTATAGCTATCATAGGTTATTGCTATTCTTATATAGCTTTCACTTTCTCTAGGTCTATTTCAATACCTTTTCCTACTGTGATGATCATACCTAGGTATTTGACCTTATAGGTTTCAAATTCACATTTATCAAGGTCTAGTCCTAAGCCTACTTATTAGAGCTTCTTTAAGACTATATATACCTTTTCTCTATAGTCTTCAAGGGAGTCACTTGAGTATATAATGATATTATCAATATATACTGATATATAATTGTCTAAGAACTCATCTAGTATATAGTTGATGAATTGTTGAAATACAGAGGTTCTATTGGTAATTCCAAATGGTATAATGAGCTATTCATATGATCTATACTTCATATAGAAGGCTGTCTTCCACTTGTCCCCTTCTGCTATCCTTATTCTATAGAATACTGATTATACATCTAGCTTAGTGAGCCATTTGGCCTGTGAGATTACTCTCAGTGTCTCTTAGATGAGTAGTATTAGGTAGTAGTCTTTCTTAAGGATTGTGTTTAGTACTTAGTAGTCAATATAAAGTCTTAACCCTCCCCCTAGCTTCTTTATAAATAAGACTAGGGCTCCTCCTACTGAGTTACTAGTATGAATAAACCCTTTTACTATCAGTTCTATCAGGGTTTTTCTCAGTACTAACAGTTCATCTCTTAATATCTAGTAAAGTAAGTACTATAGTAGTTCCTTTTCACCTTATAGGTCTATCTTTATATTGAGTTATAGTCAGTGGGGTAGGAGTTCTTCATCTGAATAGGCAAAAGCATCCTAAAGGTCTATGTACTATAGTAGTAGCCTTTCATAGATCTCAGCTAGTAGGGTATCTATTTTTTTTTTCAGTGCCTTATTGATATCTTCTATACTAGCTATGAAGATTTTTATCAAGGTATTATTCTTCCTCTTAGCTATTCTCATTAAGGCTGTGAATATATATACATTGATTATACTCATTTTTATTTTTCTATTATTTTTCTTTTTTAATCTTTCTTCTCTGACCCCTATTTTTTCAATAGTAGTATTAGTTGAGTATATCAGTATTCTATCTTCTTAGGGTTTATAGATGGCTCCTTGTTTCTTGATCTATAGTAGCCCTAGTATTACATTGTATTTATTACTAGGGATAATGTATATGAATATATTCTTTTCTTTATATCCCTTGATATTAATTAATATATAGGCTACTTCATTAACTACCCCTCTACTTCCTATTACTCCTTTTACTATTCATACTGGAATTAGTATATACTCTAGCTATGCTTATCTCATAAATGAGTCAGACACTATATTATATACTAATGAACTAGGATCTATTAGGGCAGTTGTTATACTCATGTCATTGACTAGGACTTCTACTAAAAGAAGACTATAGTCCATTGTCTTTTCCTATTCTATTAGCTAAAGCTTTATTAATTCCTTCCCTTTATACACCTGCTCATGACTTTAGGTAGGGCTTAAACTTTTCCCTATTCATCCTCTATTAATACTTCCTCCACTAGTAGTTCTATCTATTCTTAAACTATAGAATTATTGACTTAGGTCTAGGTGTAGTGAGGTCTTCTCACTGGTTTCAGAGGGCAAACCCTGACATAACACTATAGGTATACATATTACAGATAGACATTAGCTTAGTATCTCTTATCCATTTCTTCCTTACTGACCTATTTAGTAACTCTCCCTCTATACTTATAGTCATCAGGTAGGCCTAGACTAAGGCTCTATTATCTACTAGGTCTCTAAGTGGGGTTTAGGTATAGGTAGTTAGAATCAATATCTATTAGATCACTATATTGAACTTAGTCCTAGATATTCTGAGTTAGTCTACTAATGCTTATATTAAACTTATCTAGGTTATGATTCTATTAGATATTAGTATAGACCTATCTATAGATCTTCATTTCTTTAACTAGGGTATTACCAGGGGCTATTACAAGTGTATAGCTGAGGATTTTCCTGTCAAGACCTCTGTAGAAGGCATTAATCTTGATTTCTTCAGGCTATCCTTGTCCTCTTGCTTCTTGTAATAAGTTTGAGAATTCCTGGATATATTCTTCATATACTTCACCTCTCTACTTTAGGGCATTGAGTTTTGTCTATACTATATCTATATGTCCTAGGTCATTAAACCTGGTGTCTAGTATTTTCCATACATCTATTTCTATTCTAGTCTCCTTCTGGTATAGCTCTATTAATCCTCTACTGATTCCTTCACTAGCTTAGGTGCTCAGTGCTATTAGGATGAGTGTAATCTTTTTCTTATCACTCAGATTATTATAGAAGTTAAAGGAAGCTTATATCTAGTCCTTCCATATCCTATATAGGGTATGGTTTCTATCATAGCTTAGGCATCCTATAGAGGTGGTGATGGATTTTATATTATTTATATTCATGTTTTATATATCTTCAATAGGGACACTAGGGTTTCTTATATCTTCAACTAGGACATCTATATAGTAATCTATTGAGTTATCATATATACTCAATTCTTCAGATGAGATATAGTAGGTTAGCATTAACCTTTATTCTTTTTGTTCTTTCTAGTTTATAGTGTTGATTGATTAATTTATTACAGTTTAAGTCATAATGCTATTGAACATATAGAATCTTTATTAATCAATGAGATGTAAAAGGAGTCTAACTAGAAGGTTGTGATGCTGTGTAGGGTGAACTATCTCTACTTGCTCCACTATGTTCCTGCCTGGCTTCACTGCCTTCCATATTCAGTACTAAACTGCAATAGATGCCTCTAGATAGGCAATAGGAGCCTTATTGAGACAATAGGGCCTGGATTCCCTTTGGCAGCCTATTATATACTTCTCATAGAAACTCACCCTAGCTGAGGTCAACTATCCTATCTATGATAAGGAAATTGTTATGGGTAAGGTGCAATGCTATGATTCATATATAATCTTTATTGATTGATGAGGAGGGAAAGGAGTCTATCTAGAAGGTTGTGCTGGTGAGCAGGGTGAAATACCTCACTTACCCCCTGTGTTTCTGCCCACCTTCACCACCTTCTATATTCAGTACTAAACTGTAATATCATTCTCCTTCTCCTCCCCTTCTTTCTTCTTCCACTTGCTCTTCAGTTGGCCTATTAGTATAAGGTAAATTTCTTTAGGTCTATTGTTTTTGGTTATTTGTCCCTATTTCACTTCCTAACTGTATAGGGCTTCTAAATTGTCTTCAATCATATTGTCAATTGGTTCACAAGTTAGTGTTTCAAACCCTTTCCACTTTATCTACACCACCCTCTCTTTCCTCTTTCCAAAAGCATAAAGGATTTCATCCACAAGCCACACTTCTTCTCCTTTTTCATTGAGGAGTAGTGTTGTCTTGTCAGAGTCTGTATTTTATCCTAGCTATAGGTCTTCTCCTGCTAGCTATAGTAGATCTATATGAAATATTAGGTATATCCCTCTTAGCACATCTAGCTCATAGACTATTAGTACTACTTGCTTTATGACTTTGTATTTCACATTGAGCTAGTCAAGTTTGTAGTTAGGTCATCTGAGTTTTATATTCTTTAACTTTAGCTATACTTCTTGTCCTAGTTAGAACATTAGTGCTATAGTATAGTGCTTATTTGCTTGTCTTTCTATGTTTTGTTATATGTCTATAGTGATGACTTAGGCCTATTCTATTAATTCTCTAAGTTTAGTCTTGATAGCTTCTATATCTGCTATTTTACTCCCTTCTACACTTATACTGACTTCCTCACATATCTGGACAGGGGTGATATTGTAGCTATGAGTAAGAAAGAATAGGCTTACCCTATGTCTTCTTAGCTATGGCCTGTTGTTAAGGGCTATCTGTACTACTGGGATCCACTTAGCCTAGTCTTATTAGTCTATTGCTATTCTCATATATAGAAAGATCTGAACTTCTTAGTTTACTCACTCAGTTGTACTATCTATTTATAGGTAGTATACTATTGACAGTCTTCTTTCAACCCCAAGGGTTTCATAGAATGTTTTCTATAACTCCCCTACCTATTAGGGACCTCTATTACTAATAATCCATTTAAGTGGCCTATAATGTATATATACATTAGTCAGGATAGTATTAACTACTATTATGGTTTTTATGTCTTCTAGGGGTACTAAAATGACATTACCTATGAGTCAATATATAACTATAAGTAGGTCTATGAACTTTCTAGGCAGATGTATTATGAAATCTATAGAAATTCCTTACTATAGCTGGGATAGAACTAGTAGAGGTATTAATAACCTATGGATTTTCACTCTCTAGGGTTTTGTTCTGCTATACCAATTGTAATTTCTCAGTAGTCATTTGATATCTTCTATTATCTTTAGCTAGAAAAACTGTCTATAGAGTGCTACTATTATTGTATCCCTGCCCCTATGTCCTGATATTGGGTTGATGTGATGCCTCTTGAGTAGTTCCCCTTTTAGCTCTTCACAGTCTAGTGTCTATATTATATATCAGTAGTATATAATACTATCTCTCACTGAATAGTCTAATGCTTGTGCTAAGCCTAGAGGGACTAGTGTTGATAGGAATTGTGTTCTTTGTTCTATGTATTCTATGATTTTCTCATAGTTTAAGTCTTTGTTTATCACTATCCTCTATAGTTCTCCTAAGTTTGAGTCAGCTTTGAATGGGTTTCTGGTTTCCACTCCTATTGATATAGATTCTTCTATGATAGACTATTGCATAATCTCAGTGTATTGTGTTTCTACTAGGTCCTAACTCTCTTTCCAAAGGCATTTGGTTCTACTTTCATCTCTTTCTTCCTTGTCAAACAATTCATCCTTTCTCAATAGTGTGTCTAGTACTATAGCTAATTTTCCTAGACAGTGAATTGTAGTGAACATTAGTAGTGACTCTAGTTCTTCCATCCACCTTATTTGTCTTTTAGATAGTAGTTGTTTTATTCTGAAGTATTATAGGTTTTTATAGTCTATTAGTAGTATGAACTTTTCTAGCCCTCTCAGCTCTCCTCTCCACTTTCTTACTACTTCTATGACTACTAGTAGTTCTTTGTCATGTATACTATAGTTTATTTCCATTAGAGTCATCTTTCTGGAGAAGAAGGTGATTAGTTGTTTTACTGCTTCTGGCCCTTAGTTCAAGACTATACCTATTCCTACTCCTAAGGCATCAGTCTCCAGCTATATTTGTACTTCTGGATCCTAGCTTACTAGTATGTCTCCTTTCACAAAGGTATCCTTTAGCTTAGTGAATACTATTTCCTCTACTTTACCCCACTTGAAAGGTGTGTCCTTTTTCATGAGTACTACTAGTAGTACTATCAGTTCTACATAGTCTTTGATGAAGTCTTAGTAGTAGTTAGTGAAACCTAGGAAGCTATAGACTCCTTTTACTATTATAGGCTATTACTAATCTTATATAGCTACTACTTTCTCTAGGTCTATTTCAATACCCTTTCCTACTATAATGATCACACCTAAGTATTTGACCTTTTATACTTTGAATTCACACTTATCAAGGTCAAGTCTTAGACCTACTTATTGAAGTTTCTATAGGACACTATAGACTTTTTATCTATAGTCTTCTAGGGATCTATTAGAGTATATAATGACATCATTGATATAGGCTAAGGTATAGTTATCTAGGAACTTATCTAATATATAGTTAATGAATCATTAGAAGACAGAGGTTCTATTTGTAATACTAAATAGCATAACCAGCTATTCATATGATCTATATCATATGTGAAATGCTGTCTTCTACTTATCCCCTTCTACTATCCTTACTTAGTGGAAAGCTGCTCATACATCTAACTTAGTGAGCTACTTAGCTTGTGAGATTACTCTTAAAGTTTCTTAGATCAGTGGTATTAGGTAATAGTCCTTTTTGAGTATAGTGTTTAGTGCTTGATAATCAACACATAGTCTTAGGCCTCCCCCTGGCTTCTTCATGAATAAGACTAGGGCTCCTCCTACTGAGTTGCTAGAATAGATGAACCCTTTTTCTATCAGTTCTATCAGGGTTTTTCTCAGTACTAGTAGCTCATCTCATGATATTTAGTATAGTAGGGACTATAGTAGTTCTTTTTCTCCTTGAAGATCTATTTTCACATCTGGCCAGGGTCAGTAGGGTGGTAGTTCTTCATTTAAGTATGTAAAGGTGTCCTATAAGTCTATATATTGTATTAGTAGACTTTCACACAGTTCTACTAGTGATATTTCAGGCTTCTTCTTTAGTGCTTTATTGATATCTTCTATACTGGCTATAAAGACTTTTATTGTATTATTGTCTTTTCTCTTAGCTATTCTCATCATCATAGTGAATACTTGTCTATTGACTATACTCATTTTCATTTTTCTATTGTTCTTTTTTTTTAATCTTTCTTCTCTCACTCTAAATTTTTCAACCACTGTGTTGCTAGAGTAGATAATCATTCTATCCTCTTAGGGTATATAGATAGCTCCTTACTTCTTGATCTATAGCAGCCCAAGTGTCACATTGTAGTCATTACTAGGTATAATATATATAAATACTTCTTTTTCTTCATAGCCTTCAATGTTGATAGACATATAGGCTACTTCCTTAATCACCCCTCTACTTCCTATTACTCCTTTCATTATATATACTAGGATTAGAATCCACTTTAGTTAAGCTTGTTTTACAAATGAATCAGATACTATATTATATACTGATGAACTAGGGTCTATTAATGTAGTTATCATATTTATATCATTGATCAGGACTTCTACTAAAAGAAGACTATAGTCTATTATTTCTTTCTATTCTCTTAACTAAAGTTTAGTCAGATCCTCCTCTTAGTGCCTCTACTCATAACTTTACATAGGGTTCAGGCTTTTCCCTGATCATCTACTACTGAGGTTTCTTCCACTAGTAGTATATTCCATTCCTCAACTGTAGTATTGTTGACTTAGGTCTGAATAGAGGCTAGCCTTCTTACTGGTTTCAGGGGGTAAACTCTGGCCTAGCATTTGGGTCATACATAGCATAGGCAGACATTTGCCTGGCATCTTTAGGACATCTCTTCCTTACTAACCTATTTTATGACTCTGCCTATATACTTATAGTCATCTAGTAGCCTAGGGCTAGAGTTTTATATTGCCTTAGGTCTTAGGGTAGAGTAGGACTATATATAGTTCAAGTCAATGTCTATTGGATTACTATATTCTCTTAGGATCTTATTGTACTAGTTCAGACTACTGATGTATATACTGAATTTGTTAAGGTTTTTATTTCTTAGGATATTTATATACACTTGTCAGTAGATCTTGATTTCTTCTTCTAGTGTTTTGCCTGGAGCTATGGCAAGTGTGTAGTAGGTCACTTTCCTATCTAGTCCCTTATAGAAGGCATCTATTTTGATCTCCTCTAGCCATTCCTGTCCTCTAGCCTCCTATAGTAGTTTAGAGAAGTCCTGGACATATACTTCATAGGTGTCTCCTTTCTACTTCAGGGCATTCAGCTTCATATGTATAGTGTCTATATGTCCTAGGTCATTGAACCTATTATCAAGGACCTTCTATACCTCAGCTTCTATTACCCCTTCTTTTTTTCATAGTTCTATCAGTTTTATACTGATCCCCTCACTGGCTTGTATTGTTAGGGATATTAGGATAAGGGTGATTTTTTTCTTATTGCTGAGGTTATCTTCATATTCCATTGCTCCTTACATTTAGTCTTTCTAAGCCCTATATAGGGCTCAGTTACCATTATATGTAGGGCAGCCTAGGGCTACTACTAGTGTATTTTGTATCATGTGTTTTCTTATGTCTTCAATAGGGACACTATAGATTCTTATATCTTTGATAGGGATGTCTTTATAGTCTGTCAGGCTTTTGTAAATACTTGAATCTTCTGATAAGAATTGATATATTGGTATTAAGTTTTTAGTATGAGGTGTTTTTGTTTTTAGGATAATCAATCAATTTATTATGGGTGAGGTGTAATGCTATGATTCATATATAATCTTTATTGATTGATGAGGAGGGAAAGGAGTCTATCTAGAAGGTTGTTGTTAGAGGTAGCTGATAGATGTATTATATCTGTCAGAGGCTCAAGAAGATTAAGGGAGAGAGAGAGAGAGAAAGAGAGACTAAACTATTGATGAGATAGATAAGTCTACAAGGGAAAGGGAAATAAAGAGATCAGAGAATAGAGGCATAGTGTCATAGTACACTAGTGTCTTCTATATAACTGTCATAGTACACTAGTGTTCCTGTATAATGTAATAGTACACTAGTGTCCTCTATATAACCACCATCTGTTGTATCATAATACTATCTTCTACATGACTACTGTTTCTGTATGACTACTATTTCCACACTACTTTAATGTTCCCTACATGACTACTGTCCTATATGATGCTAGAGCCTCACTCACCACTTCCAGCCTTACACCCCACTATAAATCTTATTCACTATACCTCTTATAGATATATAAACTAGATAGAACCTCCCTCTATTACCTAAATACTACTCCCTAAGTAATATCCTTATCTCCTGTCATGAATATACTGAACTTCCTGTCCCTATCTTCTATGTTGGTATATATTACTATCCTGAATATCCTATCCTACCTATCCTTATCCCTATCTACCTGTCCTACCTATCCTGTCCTTGAGCTATTAGGTTAGTCTTATAGAGCCTCCCTACCTATCCATGACATTACATTACTTCTAGCTATAGACACTGATGAGATGCCTGCCTACCTCAACCCTCTATCTATACCTAATAGCTTTGAGAGCTTTAGTGAGGAGGTTACTAACTATACTAATACTTAGTTCAAATATTTCCACTCCCTATTTTCATATACTAATGAAAAAGAAACTGAAATTACCACCCTAAACTATACTATAACTACTGAGTCTACTAACTATACTACTATATGAGATAGCCTTACTACTCATCTTTAAGTAACTCAGGGCTAGCTCAAGTATATGTAAAATGAGTTGAAAGAGGCCTAGGGCAAGCTTTACCAGGCTTACCTCAATGAGCAAAGGGCTCTTGATAAACTCTAGTTAGCTATACTACCCCCTACTGCTCCTACTACTCCTACTACCCTTACTATTATAGAAGGAGAAGCTTCTGTCTCTATTCCTACTTCTGCCCCTATAGCTATCCCTATTCCTACCTATGCCCTAGCCCCCTCTATAGCTAAACAATTCATAATGACTTATACTATTAAGCTCTCTAAATAACTGCCTGACCCTAATAAGTTCAAAGGTGACTGACTAGACCTTCATTACTTTACTACCTAGATCCACTAGAAGATATAAAGAAACTATAACTATTTCCTAGACACCTAAGACTATATAGCCTATGTCAATAACTACTTGAAAGGACTAGTATGTACTATTATTCTACTATATATTAAGGATAGGGAATACCTGCTTTTAGACTATAATACTGTCCTGAAAGTCCTTGACTATATATATAGGGACCCTGACAAGGTTAACTATATATATAGTGAATTATTCTACCTCTAATAAAATAATAAGGATTTTACTACCTTCTTCTACTAGTTCTAGTGCCTAGCTCTTGAGGGAGAAGTAAGTGAATCAACTCTACTAACCCTCCTTAAGCAAAATATCTCAAAGGAACTCCATGTAATACTACTACATCATGACCCCTTAACTTATAAATACCCTGAATTCATAAACTTCCTTTAAGAACTTGAGAACTATATGACCTGCTATAGCTGTATAATGTCACCTACTGCCTAGACCTATACTCCCCCTGCCTAGAACTGTACTACTGCCTCTAAACCCTATGCCCCTATCCCCTAGGCCCTAGTGCTAGGGAATATAGACCTGAAAAGAATAACTGCCCCTCCACTAGACCTAGATGCTATAGACCTGTCCTATTAGTGCTATACCTCCTATTGAGAAAAGGGTGAATACTACTATTGTCATGGTATGCCAGTGCTTCCCATTTGATGACTGCCTTGTGTAGCCTCATAACTAAAAGGCCTGTGCCACCTTATTATGTTACACCAGTGGCTACCCTATGTAACCCCTCAACCAAAAGGCTTATACTAAGTATAACTACTACTAAGATAAAACTCACTGTTATTATACTGTAATGATCTATGGATCATGTATGGTTCAGGCCCTGCCCTCACCCAGGAAACCATACAATGCACCAAAAGTCCCTTTTTCTCCCTAGCCCTTTCCCTAGTGCCTCCTAGTGTCTCCTAGTGTCTCTTCCTAGTGTCTCCCTTTAGTCCCTCTGCCATAGTACATATTTCCCAATGTACATATAAACCACCTAACCACTATAGTTAGCATAGCTCACTTTAGTTTCTTTTAGAACTCATCAAGTTCTTCTTTAATATAGAGCTGTTATGCAATTGAATCTTCTTATATCTCATGAAGCCTTATATTAGAACTCAATCTTTTTTTTCCCTTTCACTGAATTGACAAATTCCCCCTTTATACCTTTGTTTTCCTCTGTCCTCTGTCCTCTGTCCTCTGTCCTCTGTCCTCTGTCCTCTGTCCTCTATCCTCTGTCCTCTGTCCTCTATCCTCTGTCCTCTATCCTCTATCCTCTATCCTCTGTCCTCTATCCTCTGTCTATACCTAGTAATACCACTACAATGAATCCCTTAAACCTAGTCTCACCTACTCCTGCTCCTAGGTCTACAATACTCCTAATACCTACTGAGATAAAATATACATTAGAGGAGATGTATAGCTAGCTAGAGCTCTCCTAGCATAACTAGCAGGAGATCAACCAGAAGTTAGAATACTCTAAGTATAACTAAGAGCAAATGATACAATAGTTCCAGGAGGAAATAAAAAACCTCTAGCAATAACTTATAACTAGCCTATTATAGATGACCTAGGCTTTTACTACATTAGCACCCCTAGTACCCCAAGCACCCCTAGTAGTGCTAGAAGCACTAGTGGCACCCAATGCCCCTATAGTCCTAGTGTTCCTAGAGTCCTAACTAGCTTAGTACCCTAAGCTATAGCTCCCTGACATCTACCTTTTCTTAGGAAAGGGTTTAGAATACTAGGTATAGTCCTAGATAGCAGAGGCTAAGCTAGAGTAAGATAGTGATGCCATTAGTAATAATAGTAACTAGTTCACCTACCTATAGATGTAGATGTCTACTATAGTGTAAACCAAGGTGTCACTACTATATAGATAGGCTAAATTGAAGAATCACACTACTGCCTAATTTCTCAAAGCACTAGATGCTATATTTCTAGATCCCTATATAGAGATATATACTAAGGCTGAGCTATATAGCCTAAGTCAGGGAAACAATAAACTATTTTCAGTATTTATACTAAAATTTAAGAACCTACTCCTTGAGGCTAGGATTATTAGTGACTATATGTATATCTTGATCCTTAAATGATACCTCAATAATGAGCTCATCAGGGCTGTCTACACAGGTGTCAAAGCTAAAACCTACCCTACCTTTATCTCTGAGGTCTTTAGCCTGGCTTCTGACCTGGAAGCACTAAGAGGGCACTAGACCTAGGTGAACACACTCCTTAGATTTAGCTATTAGACACCTACTCTAGCACCCCTGACCTAGGCCACTCCCTCACTAGATAGAATAGATTAGTAACTATCTAATATCCCCCTCAAGCCTATAACCCTAGGAGAGAGGGAGAACCTAAAGTAGATAAACTTATATTTCCACTACTGTAAACCAGGGCACCTATAGTGGAACTACCCCCTTAACTAGGGGTAGCCAGTAGTGACCTGAGCTATAGAAGCCTAGTAACCTGATAATACCCTAGTCCCTACTAAATACCTAGAAAACTACTAGGCCTAGATGACTATCACTATCTAATGCCTAAAAGGGAGATAATTACTAAGAAAGAAATAGGAGCAATAGGTACTTATATAGATATAACTCTAAATAAATATATCTTTACTACTACTTTTATTGATAATAGATGCCTCTATCTTAATACTATTTCCCTATATACTGCTCTTAGGTGTAAAGCCACTACCCTATCTATTGTACCCCATCTAGTCAAACAAGTCATTAGTGACCTAAACCCCCTAATAATAACCTAGATCACTATAATTAACTTAGGCCTTAGGGGTTATAATGAAAAACTCTATATATACATTATCCCTGACTAGATAGAAGACCTAATACTAGGCTAACATTAGCTAATAGACTATAATGCCTCTATACACCTAGCCTAGAATGAAGTCCTCTTATAATAACCCTTTAGACTCTACCTTATAACTACCCCCCTTGACCTAGTTACTATAGCTATTTCCTAGTATATGATATAGGCACTCTAGGCCTAAGTTACCAAGACTAAAGGTATCTATGTCTTTTCAGCCTCCCTCTATGATATTGAGAAGGCCTTATAAACTAAGATCTATACTGACCCCTGAATGTCTTGCCCTAGCTAGCTACTCCTAGTCATTAGTGTATTTAACAGGAAGAAGGCCACTACTCTACTACTGTCATGACCAGGCCTAGACACTGAGATCTGACTAAAACCAGATGAATTGACCCCTGTATGTCCCTTATATTCCATGAGTAGAGAGGAGCTGCTAGTCCTATAGAAAACCCTATATAAGCTCCTTGACTCTGGCTTTATTCAGGCTAGTAGTGCTAAAGGAGGAGCCCTAGTGATCTTTATCAAGAAACCCAGTAGAGGCATTCATTTCTATATTGACTACTACACCCTAAACAACACTATAGAGAAGGATAGATACCTACTACTACTCATCTACAATACCCTCTATGACATTACATTAGCTAAATACATCTCTAAAGTCAACATTATCTCTACTTTCCACTATCTTTAAGTCAAAGAAGGCTATGAACTATAGACTATTTTCCACACTTACCTCAGCTCCTTTGAATGGCTAGTAACTCTATTTAGCTTAAGTGGAGCACTAGCTTCCTTCCAGTGGTTCATTAACTATATCCTTTCCTAGTGGCTAGGTATTACCTGCTCAGCCTACCTAGATAATGTAGTAATCTATACTTCAGGTTCTAGAGAAGACTACTATAAGCTTATCTATCAGATCATTAAGGCCCTGGATGATATAGGCCTCTAACTAGATTAGGATAAGAGTGATTTTGAATCCTCCTCAATCAAGTATCTAGGCTTTATTGTAGAGCCTGGTATTAGAATCCACACTAACCCTAAAAAGACCTATGTAATTTGAGAATAGGAAGCCCTAACTTCTATACATAGCCTCTATAGCTTCTTAGGCTTTATAAACTTCTACTACTATTTCATCAAGAACTACTTGACTTTGGTAATACCACTGACTACACTGACTAAGAAAGACTAACTGTTTATTTAGGGCCTAGACTAGTAAGAAGCTTTTAATAAGCTCTACTAGGCCCTTATCTCTATACCTATCCTAGCTACCTATGACCCTAATCACCCTACTATTATTGAAGTAGTTACCTCTAGATAGGTAATAGGAGCCTTATTAAGATAATAGGGCCTAGATTCCCTTTAGTGGCCTATTATATACTTCTCATAGAAACTCACCCCAGCTGAGGTCAATTATCCTATCTATGATAAGGAAATATTAGTAATCTTTTCCTACTTAAAACATTAGTACCCTTTCTTAGCTAGTATTACATTCTAAGTACACACTGACTACTATAACCTTATCTACTTCCAAACCTATCAGACCCTTTCAGAATGTTAATACCACTTGTCTCATGAATTATCTGAGTTTGACTTCACACTAATATATAGACCTAGAATGACATAAGTCACCTCTAATGCCCTGTCCTGATATGACTAAGACCTCCTATACAACCTATCTAATGATAGACTATAATCCAGAGTTCACTAGATGCTATACCCCTATAGTAAGAACTTTATCATTACTATAGTAATATAGGCTAAAAACCCTAATAAAGATCTAGAAGGCTTAGAAGTCACTCCTTACCTAAGTCTTCTATCCCTATTCACTGACCTAGAACTCTATAACCTATAGGACACTATGCTAAGATATAATGAGAGATACTAGCAAGCCTACTCAGTAGTATAAGGAAGAGCATATATATTCCCTAATGACTAGGGCCTGTCTTAGTAAATCAGTGAATACTCCCTTAACTCAGAAACATGCCTTTTATAGCAGGAGCACCTATAGATCCCAGCCTATAAGCCACTTCATATAGTGATAATTCAAGCTACCTATGATTTGAGTCTGATAGGCCACCCTAGCACTACTATCACATAAGACCTTATAAGCCACTCCTACACCTGGCCTAGGTTAATAGAAGATGTGTAGTGCTTTATGAGAAACTATAACACTTGTGGATAGAGCAAAATATAGTGGGAATAGAAGTATAGCCTCCTAAAACCCCTCCTAATCCTAGAATAGACTTAGTAAGAAATTATAGTTGATTTCATTATTGACCTTCTACCCTCTAATAGGTATACTATTATTATAGGTGTCACTGACTAGCTGTCAAAGTCTAAAGTCCTTATACCCCTGAAGTCTTCCACTACTCATGATGTAGCTAAAGCTTTCTTAGTCTATATATTTGCTCACTATAGAACCCTACACACAATCACCTCTGACTGAGGTCTGTAATTCATTAGCCTTTTCTAAGCTAAAGTATACCACTAACTTGGGATCACTGTTACAGGACTTATAGTTGCTATTAAGTTTGCCAATTGATGACTTTATTGTCAGATGAGGAGGAAAGGAAGAAACTATCTAAAATGCCTGCTGGCCATGTGTCCTTTACATGTCCTCCCAGGTTTCATGCCATCTTTGACTGCCTTCCTCATTTAGCCTAGCTCCTCATCATCTACATCTCTACCCTGTAATATATTTCTCTTTCTCCAGGTTGAGATGTATGACCTTCTCAAGTAGAATCTAGTATCCTTACCTATTTTGCTTATAGGTTTCCTGATTTAGTCAAATAGATCTCTTTAGGTCTATTGTTTTCTATAATCAGCCTCTATTTTACTTCCCATTGATCTATTGCTTATAGATTAGTCTCTAAGATCACATTGATTGGTTCTGTAGTTAGTTTCCTAAAACCTGTCTATTTCACCTAAACTCTCCTTACATTCCCTGTCCCCACTACACATAGAATCTCATCTACCTCCTAGAGTTCATGCCCTTCTTCTGATATAATTGGTTTCACTACTACCTCTGCCTCCCTGTTTTAGCCTAGCCAGGGGTCCTTTACTATAGGTCTGAGGAGATCAATATGAAAAACCTTATAGATCTTTCCTAGGACATCTAGCTCATAGGTTAAAGGAGATACTTGCCTAACTACCTTATACTTCACATTTAGCTAGTCTAGCTTCTTGCTTAGTCTACCTATCTATATGTTCTTTATCTTTAGCTATACATTATCTCTAGGCTTAAAAATTAGTACTAGGCTATAGTGTCAGTTCACTTGGACTTCTATGTTCTACTATATGTCTACTACTACCACTTAGGCCCACTCATTTAACTCTCCTAGTTTAACTACTACTTCCTCTACCTTCACTATTCTACTCCCTTCTATACTTTTATTAATTCCTTCTATCTATACTAGTATAATGTTGTAACTATGTGTAAGGAAAAAGGGGCTGACTCTATAGTAGTATAGCTAGGGATAGTTGTTTAATGAGAGCTATGCTAAAGGAATCTATTCTAGCTAATCTTCCTAGTCTATTATAATGTATATTTACAGGTAGAATAGTACTTCTTGGTTTGCTCTCTCTATACCCCTATCTATTTAGGGATAGTATACTATCAAGAGTTTCCTTTCAATACCTAGGACTTCATATAGTCTTTTCTACATCTCACTCACCTATTACTACCTATAGTCACTAATAATCCACCTTAGGGTCCTATAGTATATATATACATATGTAATGACAGCCTTAATTACTATTTCTATCTCAATGTCTACTAGGGGAACTAGTATCACATTACCTATCAGTCAGTATATAACTACTAGTAAGTTCTCTATCTCTCCTAGTAGATGTGTTATGAAGTCTATTGAGATTCCTTACCACAGTTGGTTAGGAATTAGCAGTGGTTTCAGTAGCCTATAGAGCTTCTCTCACTATGGTTTTGCTCTCCTATACCAATTACAGTTTCTCACTAACCTCTTGATATCATTATCTAGTCCTAGCTAGAAGAATTATCATCTGAGCACTACTACTGTCACATCTCATCCTCTATAGCTGGAAATTAGGTTATTATAGTGCTTCTATAGTAGGATTCCTCTCAGTTGTTCATAGTTTAGTACCTAGATAGTATAGTGATATTTCACAACTCCACCTTGTATTTCATACTCTACTACTTGAGCTGACCTTAGTAGTACTAATGATATAGGGAATTATTACCTATTTTAGATATATTATATGATCTTCTCATAGTCCTTATTGTCTTATAGAGCTTACTACTACAATTCTTTCAAATCTAAGTCTGTCTTAAATAGACCTCTACTATCTTATACCTAGATCTATACATCTGGTTTCAGTTCCTATTCTTCTTTCTAGAGCTATTAGGTCCTACTCTATTCTCTTTCTTTTAGGTTATTGAATTCATCCTTATAGGAGAGAGTGTCTAGTACTACTGCTAAGCATCCAGGCTAGTGAATTGTCATAAAGGGTGGAAGTTCCTCTATATACTATATCTATCTGACTTGTCTCTCTGAGAGGATCTGCTTTATCCTAAAGTACTTGAGGTTTTTATAGTTAATAATTAATGTGAATTCCTTAAGGCTCCTCACTTCTCCCCTCCACTTACATATGGCTTCAATGACTACTAAGAGCTCCTTATTATAGATACTATAATTCTGCTCTACTGTATTCATCTTCTAGGAGAAGAAGGCAATTGGCTGCTTTCTACTCTCTAGGCCCTGAGATAGGACTATACCTATCCCCACCCCTAAGGCATCTGTCTCTAGCTATATTTATTCCTCTAAGTCCTAATTGCCTAGCATCTTATCATCCTAGAATATAGTTTTCAGAGTCTGGAATGACTCCTCTACTTCTAAGCTCTATATAAAAGGCTTATCCTTCTTTATGAGTTTCACTAAGGGAGCTACTAGTGTTGAAAAGTCTCTAATGAAATCCCAGTAGTAGTTTATGAACCCTAGGAAACCTAATACTCCTTTCACTGTAGTAGGGGGTTTCCACTCCTAAATAGCTTCTATCTTCTCTAGGTCCATTGAAACTCCTTCTCCTGCTATAACTATCATTCCTAAGTACTTAACTCTTTTCACTTCAAATTCACATTTATCAAGGTCTAGCCTTAATTCCACTTCTTTAAGTTTTTAAAGGACTTTCCTCACTTTCACTTAGTGGTCTGTCCTTATACCTTTGGAGTATATAATGATGTCATCAATGTAGGCTGAGGTGAAGTCATCTAGGAACTCCTATAGGACATAGTTGATATATCTCTGGAAAATCAATAGTCTATTCACTAATCCAAATGGCATAACTATCTATTCATATAATCCATACCTTATTCTGAATGCTATCTTCTATTCACTCCCTTCTTCAATATAGATACAGTGGAAAGCTACTTAAACATCTAACTTCATAAGCTATTTCATACCTGCTATTACCTGTAGTGTTTCCTGGATCAATGGAATAGGGTATTAGTCTCTCTTGAGAATAGCATTGAGAGCTCAGTAGTCTATATAAAACCAGAGTCCACCCCCTGGCTTTCTAGTAAATAGAACTAGTGCCCCTACTAGTGAGCTGCTTGTCCTAATAAACCCTTTTTCCACTAGTTCAGTCAGTGTTTTTCTCAATACCAGGAGCTCATCTCTTGACATCTAGTATAGTGGACCCTATAGTACTTCTTTACCTAGTTTGATTTCCAGCTTCATGTCTAGTCCTGGTTTGTATAGTAGTAGTTTCTCCCCTATATATACAAAAGCTTCCTAGAGGTCTATATATTGCTTTAGTAGTACTGTTTTGACCTCATTAGGGGTTAGATCCTTCTTCTTCTATAGAGCCTTATTGATGTCTTCCAGGCTAGTAATAAAAATCAATGACTCCCTACTATTCTTCTTTACCTGCTTCACTATAGCACTATAAACTACTATACTCACTTAGGTCACTATACCTATTATACTCTTCTGCCTCACTCTCTCCTACCTCACTCCTATCTACTCTATAACTACTCCACTTGACCTAATAAAGAGTTGATTAGTCTTTAGTATATAGTTTACTTCTTGTTGTTTTATCTAGGGAAGCCCTAGTATTATATCATGTTTATTTCCTAGCATAATATAGGCAAAAACCTCCTACTCTTGATATCCTTCTATATCAATAGACATATAGGCCACTTCTATAATAGTACTATATATACCTAAAATTCCTCTTACTATTCATATCTCAATCAGGATTCTCCAGAGGTTAGCTCACTTTATAAAAGATTCTGACACTATGTTATATACTAAAGAGCCTAGGTTAATAAGTCCTATTATTATTGTTTTTTCATTTACTAAGACATCTACTAGTAGGAGCTCATAGTCTATCCTATTTCTCTATATACTTTCCTATAGATCAGTAAGTAACTAACTCTCTCTCTCTTCTATCCCTTCCTAGTTCTACACCTATACATGACTTCATATAGGGCTCAGGCTTTTCCCTCCTTCTTATAAATGTCTTCTAGCAGGGGGTCTACCTATGCTTCTAGATTATTGACTCTTATAGCTAGTCTATTTAGGTTCTGAGCTAGTTTCATCAGGCATACTTATACCAAGTAGCCTTTGCAAGTGCAATACAAGCATACACCTATATCCTTCTAGGCCTAGAGTTCTTCTTTCAAGACCCACTTTAAGACTTTGCCTTAGTAGGCATTATCTATTAGTAGGCCTAGTCCTAGTCCTTAGGTTAGCCTATTTCTTACCTAGCTAGTATTAATGTCAATATCCATTAGGTCACCCCACTGGATTTCAGCAGGTTTATTAAAAATAGTTATATAGCTTCTTAGCTTTTTCTACCTCTAGGCTTCCTCCAGGCACTAGGAGACTCAATACAGGGACTTAATCTACTCTACTAGCTTCTCATAAGTTAGTATTATAATCATTCAGTCATAGAGGTCATTGTCCAAGCCTCTCATTAGACCTTAGATCTTAATGTCCTTATAGTAGTCCCCTCCTCCTACTTACTGTAAGAGGTCACTATACTCCATAATATAGTTGTCTAGTGGCCTTCTATATTGCTATACATTCTCTAGCTTCTCACTAGCCTAGGCTCTATAGAAGGGGTCCTCAAAGCATTTGTCCAGGATCTCCTAGACCTCCTTCATTATAGCTTCTAGTTTCTTCTCTAGTTTCTCTAGATCCTAACCCACTCCTTCATTAGCCTCCTCTACCAAGGCTATCTATAGGGCTAGGATCATATCCTCCAGCTTCATACAATGTTATAGGTTCAAAGCAGCCAATATATACTACTTCTAAATGTGATATTTCCCTTTGTTCCCATTGAATGAAGGGAATTGTAGGGATTGTGGCTAGAGGGTATTAGGACTCTCTTAGTACTGGTTGATGTCTATTTTATCTAGCATTTCTAGTTCATAGTATTCTAATGATAATGATTGACTGCTATAGGGTCTAAACTATAGTATCTGCTTCTGCTATCAAAGATCTACTGATTTTCTGAATAGTGTTTCTGATTTCTATGTTGTAGTTCTGAATTCTCTTGTCTAAAGGCTTAACAAGTCTAAAGGTATAAAGAAAATAGTGTTTTTTCACTGAATTTTTTGTTTAAAGATCTGACAATTTATTATAGGACTTATAGTTACTATTAAGTTTGCCAATTGATGACTTTATTATCAGATGAGGAGGAAAGGAAGAAACTATCTAAAATGCCTGCTGGCTGCATGTCCTTTACATGTCCTCCCAGGTTTCATGCCATCTTTGACCACCTTCCTCATTTAGCCTAGCTCCTCATCATCTGCATCTCTACCCTGTAATAATCACTCATCATTTGTCTATAGTGTTAGTAGTCTAGGACTTGACATCCCTATTCTACTATACTACTTATATGTAATCTGCATTCCAGGTTTCTAACAACATCTCAAACCAAGTCAAATGGCTCAATGGCTAAACTCTATCTGTTTTTCCTAAAGGACACTGGTTCAAATCAGCTACTGGCTATATATTTTCTTTTTCCCTCAGGAAACCATTTTTGACCCACATTTCCTATTCCTACTCAGCAAGACACTTGGGAAATTAACTAGACTTGGCAAGACTCTCAGGGAAATTAAGATCACACCATTGCCAACCTCAGAAACCTTGTTATAACTACAGACTAAAGACAGACTTGATGAAAATGCATAAATAGTTGGCACTTCTGCCATATATCTGTTACAGGTGAGGCGCAATGCTATGATTCGTATATAATCTTTATTGATTGATGAGGAGGGAAAGGAGTCTATCTAGAAGGTTGTGCTGGTGAGCAGGGTGAAATACCTCACTTACCCCCTGTGTTTCTGCCCACCTTCACCACCTTCCATATTCAGTACTAAACTGCAATATCATTCTCCTTCTCCTCCCCTTCCTTCTTCTTCCACTTACTCTTCAGTTAGCCTATTAGTGTAAGGTAAATTTCTTTAGGTCTATTATTTTTAGTTATTAGTCCTTATTTCACTTCCTAACTGTGTAGGGCTTCTAAATTGTCTTTGATCACATTGTCAATTGGTTCATAAGTCAGTGTTTCAAACCCTTTCCACTTTATCTACACCACCCTCTCTTTCCTCTTTCCAAAAGCATAAAGGATTTCATCCACAAGCCACACTTCTTCTCCTTTTTCATTGAGGAGTGGTGTTATCTTGTCAGAGTCTGCATTTTGTCCTGGCCATAGGTCTTCTCCTGCTAGCTATAGTAGATCCATATGAAATGTTAGGTGTATCCCTCTTAGCACATCTAGCTCATAGACCATTAGTACTACTTGCTTTATGACTTTGTATTTCATATTGAGCCAGTTGAGTTTGCAGTTAGGTCATCTGAGTTTTATATTCTTCAACTTTAGCTATACTTCTTGTCCTAGTTAGAATATTAGTGCTGTAGTGCAGTGCTTGTTTGCTTATCTTTCTATGTTTTGTTGTGTGTCTATAGTGATGACTTAGGCCTATTCTATTAATTCTCTAAGTTTAGTCTTGATGGCTTCTACATCTGCTATTTTACTCCCTTCTACACTTGTACTGACTTCCTCACATATCTAGACAGGGGTGATATTATAGCTATGAGTAAGAAAGAATGGGCTCACCCCATGTCTTCTTAGCTGTGGCCTGTTGTTGAGGGCTATCTGTACTGCTGGGATCCACTTAGCCTAGTCTTGTTAGTCCATTACTATTCTCATGTATAGAAAGATCTGAACTTCTTGGTTTGCTCACTCAGTTGTACCATCTATTTGTAGGTGGTATACTGTTGATAGTCTTCTTTCAACCCCAAGGGTTTCATAGAATGTTTTCTATAACTCCCCTACCCATTAGGGACCTCTATCACTAATGATCCATTCAGGTGGCCTATGATGTGTATATACATTGGTCAGGACAGCATTAACCACTGTCATGGTTTTTGTGTCTTCTAGGGGTACTAAAATGATATTGCCTGTGAGTCAACATGTAACTACAAGTAGGTCTGTGAACTTTCCAGGCAGATGTGTCATGAAATCTATAGAAATTCCTTACCATGGCTAGGATGGAACTGGTAGAGGTGTCAATAACCTATGGATTTTCTCTCTCCAGGGTTTTATTCTGCTATACCAATTGCAATTTCTCAGTAGTTGTTTGACATCTTCTATCATCTTTGGCTAGAAAAACTATCTATGGAGTACTACTATTATTACATCCCTGCCCCTGTGTCCTAATATTAGGTTGACATGATGCCTCTTGAGTAGTTCCCCTTTTAGCTCTTCACAGTCTAGTGTCCATATTACATGTCAGTGGTATATAATACTGTCTCTCACTGAACAGTCTAATGCTTGTACTAAGCCTAGAGGGACTAGTGTCAATGGGAATTGTGTTCTTTATTCTATGTATTCTATGATTTTCTCATAGTTTGAGTCTTTATTTATCACTGTCCTCCATAGTTCTCCTAAGTTTGAGTCAGCTTCAAATGGGTTTCTGGTTTCCACTCCTGTCAATGTAGATTCTTCTATGATAGACTATTGCATAATCTCAGTGTGTTGTGTTTCTACTAGGTCCTAACTCTCTTTCTAAAGGTGTTTGGTTCTGCTTTTATCTCTTTCTTCCTTGTCAAAGAATTCATCCTTTCTCAATAGTGTGTCTAGTACTATAGCTAATTTTCCTAGACAGTGAATTGTAGTGAACATTAGTAGTGACTCTAGTTCTTCTATCCACCTTATTTGTCTTTCAGATAGTAGTTGTTTTGTTCTGAAGTATTATAGGTTTTTATAGTCTATCAGTAGTGTGAACTTTTCTAGCCCTCTCAGCTCTCCTCTCCACTTTCTTACTGCCTCTATGACTGCTAGTAGTTCTTTGTCATGTATGCCATAGTTCATTTCCATTGGAGTCATCTTTCTAGAGAAGAAGGCAATTAGTCATTTTACTACTTCTGGCCCTTGGTTCAAGACTATGCCTATTCCTACTCCTGAGGCATCAGTCTCCAGCCATGTTTACACTTCTAGATCCTAGCTTGCCAGCATGTCTCCTTTCACAAAGGCATCCTTCAGCTTAGTGAATACTGTTTCCTCTGCTTTACCCCACTTGAAAGGTGTGTCCTTTTTCATGAGTACTACTAGTGGTGCTGTCAGTTCTATATAGTCTTTGATAAAGTCTCAGTGGTAGTTGGTGAAACCTAGGAAGCCATAGACTCCTTTTGCTATTGTAGGCTGTTACCAATCTTATATGGCTACTACTTTCTCTAGGTCTATTTCAACACCCTTTCCTACTATGATGATCACACCTAAGTATTTGACCTTTTGCACTTTGAATTCACACTTGTTAAGGTCAAGTCTTAGACCTACTTATTGAAGTTTCTATAGGACACTATAGACCTTTTATCTGTGGTCTTCTAGGGATCCATCAGAGTATACAATGATATCATCAATATAGGCTGAGGTATAGTTGTCTAGGAACTTGTCTAACACATAGTTAATGAATCATTAGAAGACAGAGGTTCTATTTGTAATACCAAATGGCATAACCAGCTATTCATATGATCCATATTATGTGTGAAATGCTGTCTTCCACTTGTCCCCTTCTGCTATCCTTACTCAGTGGAAAGCTGCTCATATATCCAACTTGGTAAGCCACTTAGCTTGTGAGATTACTCTCAAAGTTTCTTGGATCAGTGGTATTGGGTAATAGTCCTTTTTGAGTATAGTGTTTAGTGCTTGATAATTGACACATAGTCTTAGGCCTCCCCCTGGCTTCTTCATGAATAGGACTAGGGCTCCTCCTACTGAGTTGCTAGAACAGATGAACCCTTTTTCTATCAGTTCTATCAGGGTTTTTCTCAGTACTAGTAGCTCATCTCATGACATTTAGTATAGTGGGGACTATAGTAGTTCTTTTTCTCCTTAAAGATCTATTTTCACATCTAGCCAGGGTCAGTGGGGTGGTAGTTCTTCATTTGAGTGTACAAAGGCATCCTATAAGTCTGTGTATTGTGTCAGCAGTCTTTCATGCAGTTCTGCTAGTGATGTTTCAGGCTTCTTCTTCAGTGCTTTATTGATATCTTCTATGCTAGCTGTGAAGACTTTTGTCATGTTATTGTCTTTTCTCTTAGCTATTCTCATCATCACAGTGAATACTTGTCTATTGACTATACTCATTTTCATTTTTCTATTGTTCTTTTTTTTTAATCTTTCTTCTCTCACTCTAAATTTTTCAACCACTGTGTTACTAGAGCAGATAATCATTCTATCCTCTTAGGGTATGTAGATAGCTCCTTGCTTCTTGATCTATAGCAGCCTAAGTGTCACATCATAGTCATTGCTAGGTATAATATATACAAACACTTCTTTTTCTTCATAGCCTTCAATATTGATAGACATATGGGCTACTTCCTTGATCACCCCTCTACTTCCTATTACTCCTTTCATTGTATACACTAGGATTAGAATCCACTTTAGTTGAGCTTATTTTGCAAATGAATCAGATACCACATTGTACACTAATGAACTAGGGTCTATTAATGCAGTTGTCATGTTCATGTCATTGATTAGGACTTCTACTAAAAGAAGACTATAGTCTATTGTTTCTTTCTATTCTCTCAACTAAAGTTTAGTCAGATCCTCCTCTTGGTGCCCCTGCTCATGACTTTACATAGGGTTCAGGCTTTTCCCTGATCATCCACCACTGAGGTTTCTTCCACTAGTGGTGTATTCCATTCCTCAACTATAGTGTTGTTGACTTAGGTCTGAATAGGGGCTGGCCTTCTTACTGGTTTCAGGGGGCAAACTCTAGCCCAGCATTTAGGTCATGCATAGTGTAGGCAGACATTTGCCTGGTGTCTTCAGGACATCTCTTCCTTACTGACCTATTTTGTGACTCTGCCCATGTACTTGTGGTTGTCTGGTAGCCCAGGGCCAGAGTTTTGTGTTACCTTAGGTCTCAGGGTGGAGTAGGACTGTGTATAGTTTGAGTCAATGTCTATTGGATTGCTATATTCTCTTAGGACCTCATTGTGCTAGTTCAGACTACTGATGTACACACTGAATTTGTTGAGGTTTTTATTTCTCAGGATATTTGTGTACACTTGTCAGTAGATCTTGATTTCTTCTTCTAGTGTTTTGCCTAGAGCTATAGCAAGTGTGTAGTAGGTCACTTTCCTGTCCAGTCCCTTACAGAAGGCATCTATTTTGATCTCCTCTAGCTATTCCTGTCCTCTGGCCTCCTGTAGCAGTTTGGAGAAGTCCTGGATGTATACTTCATAGGTGTCTCCTTTCTACTTCAGGGTATTCAGCTTCATGTGTATAGTGTCTATATGTCCTAGGTCATTGAACCTATTATCAAGGACCTTCTATGCCTTAGCTTCTATTGCCCCTTCTTTTTTTCATAGTTCTGTCAGTTTTGTACTGATCCCCTCACTGGCTTGTATTATTAGGGATATTAGGATAAGGGTGATTTTTTTCTTGTCACTGAGGTTGTCTTCATATTCCATTGCTCCTTGTATTTAGTCTTTCCAAGCCCTGTATAGGGCTCAGTTACCATTATACATAGGGCAGCCTAGGGCTGCTGCTGGTGTGTTTTGCATTGTGTGTTTTCTTGTGTCTTCAACAGGGACACTATGGATTCTTATGTCTTCAACAGGGATGTCTTTGTGGTCTATCAGGCTTTTGTAAATGCTTGAATCTTCTAATGAGAATTGATATATTAGTATTAAGTTTTTGGTATGAGGTGTTTTTATTTTTGGGATGATTAATCAATTTATTACAGGTGAGGTGTAATGCTATGATTTGTATATAATCTTTATTGATTGATGAGGAGGGAAAGGAGTCTATCTAGAAGGTTGTGCTAGTGAGCAGGGTGAAATACCTCACTTACCCCCTGTGTTTCCACCCACCTTCACCACCTTCCATATTCAGTACTAAACTGCAATAATATCCTTCTAGCAAGATATCTAATAGAACAAGTTTAACAGCCTATTCCTTCCTCCCTCTCTCTCTCTTTCACTTATGCCTCTATTTTCTGATCCTTTTCTTCTTAATCTCCTTGAGCCTCTGCTAGATATAACACATTTATCAGATACCTCTAATAGGCATGACCAAGTCTCCTATGCCAGAGGGAAGTAGATGCTGAAGAGATAGTGGCTGAGGCTACTGGTGTAGTTGAAGAAGATGCTAGGGGAGTAGCTGCTGTAGGAGCTGAAAAAGAGGGTATTGAATTAGTTGAAGGACCTAGTGGAGATAGTGTCATTCCATCAAGTAGATAGACTCCTGATTCCTACTTAAGATAGGCTAAGATAGTGCCCTGAGGATCAAGAATTTTATGATGGAGGAAGTCCATAGGGCATCCCTTGTCACAAATCTTTGATACTACTATGAGATTATGTGATAGGTCTAGAACATAGGCTACTTCAGTGAAGGTAAGCACCTCTTTAGTAGTGGTTCTAATCTGTATAGTGCTATAGCCCTCTACATCAAGAATACCTCCTGACCCCTGGACCTGTGTTCCTCTACAGGGCTAGAAATCAGCTAGATACTATTTATTAGGAGTTATGTGAAATGAGGCTCCTGAATCAACAAACCATGCCTTTGTGAGATCAGGTAATTGCTAGGCTGAGAGAGAGGTCAAGGTAGTGAACTTTCCTAGACCTATAGTAGAGAAACTCCAACCAATAGAGCTAGGTAGTGAGGAATTAGGGGTAGAGGAGTTCTGAGGCTGAGTTTATTGTCTGCATTCAGCATTAGAATGTGTAGTAGAATGATGTAAAGAGCACTACCTCTTAGGAGATTGCTTAGTTTCAGTTTTTATAGGCTATTGACTAGTAGTTCCTTGAGTCTATTTAGAAGCATTGACAAAAGTAAGAGCATTAAGGTCTGATTTCCTTATAATTGAGTTCTCTAGTTAGTAGATCAGGTCAGTCATAGAGGGCTATTTCTCAGTCTCAAGTGTATAGAGACTAGATCTAATTGTTGAATACCACTTAGGATAGTGTTTGCTAACTTTGCTGATTGTAGAGGCTACTTTAAACTGCTTAGTAAGAGTGAAACCATAGTCATTGAGGCTATCAAAAGCTGCTTTAGCCTTACTAGTATATTCAGCTAGGTAGAACTAATCAAATGACTAGTCAAGATCTTATAGGTGCTGGAAGGCTAAGATCTTATTATAGAAACTTGAGGTAGTGAAATGAGTTTCTAGAGTAGTCAATATACTATAGGCTGTTGTCATGGGTTAGCCTACAGATGTTCATGTAAGCAGGTTCAGAGATAGTCAAAGATTACACATTAAAGAGGAAAGGAAAGGGAAACTACTCTAAACTAGCTAGTTGGTGAGGAAGGTTCTTATAGTCCCCTTCTATAGGGTGGGTCTCCTATAGTGGGGCTGGCCAGCATGTCCTTCCAGGTATAGCCCTTACATCTGCCTCCTTCTTCTCCTTCTCATTTCCAGTTATTGTATATTAGTTTCCTTCCACTCTTCTAGTGTGATAGTGTTCTCTAGATATTCAGCTGGTTCCTATGTAGGCTGATTCTACCCTTGCTATTTGACTCAGTATTATAACTTACTATATCTTATCCTCTAGTTCAGTATCTTTTCTATATTGTATTTATCTATACTATCTTTATATCCTACTAGGCCTAGGCAGTCATTATGAGTAGTCTAGGATAGGAAAGCATTATCTGCTATAGGTCTGAGTCAGTCAGTATAGTAGGTGTCATAGGCTATTAAGCCTAGTATATCTAGCTTATAAGTATAACTGTCAACCTTCTCTTTCACTTTACAGTAGATATGTTTGCTTTGTAGTCTATGTCCTAGTCCTGGTCTAAAGTACTCCTTTCATAGTGTTAGCTAAACCTAGTCACCTGGTTAGTAGTCTCTATGTAGCCTTCATTTCCTATTTACAGCTTCTTCCATAGTAGCTCTAGCTATAGTAAGATTTGCCTTAGCCTAGTCTTGAGCAGTCCTCAATTTGTCTAGAACTCATTTTACTTGGCTAAGTAGGCTATTAGGGTTTAGTAGTAGTGTCTAGGGGGGTTCTAGGTCAATTATCTTAGGGTGGTAGCTATGACTAAGGAAGAATAGTGATATTTGGGTTATACTACTTAGTGTTGTATTGAGAGTAAACTCAACTATTGGGATAGCCTTTAACTAATGTAGTCCTTAGGCTCTAAGCTTAGTAAGTTTAGACTTGACCTTAGTATTCATCCTCTCAATAGCTCTATTAGTTACTAGGTGGTATACTGTTATTGACCTCCTCTCTACTCTAAGTTCTATGTAAATCATTTTCTAAGCTGTATTGATGAATTCTCAGTCTGAAAGTATAGATCTTAGTAGCCTATAGTACCTGTAATAGTTGTGGAAGAAAGCATTAGCTATATTTTCCATATCTAGTGCTTTTATTGGCATTAGGAGCACTCCTTTCAATATGTAGTTAATCATAGTGAGTATATAGGTGAATTCCTCCTCACCTTTCTTTACTATTAGCAGTGGGCCAATGAAATCAATTATAATGTCTTGCTATAGCTGACCTAGGATAGGCAGAGGTTTCAATAAGCCTTCTTTACTAGTACACTAAGTATTTGTACTTCTATAGACTTAGTAATTTCTTGAAAATCATTATACATCTGTAATAAAGTTAGGCTAGAAAAACATATAAGCCAGTTCTATATATAGCATATTCTTTCTAGGGTGTATAAGGGTAGGTGAGTTGTGAATATCTTATATTAATGCTATTCTCAAAGGTTCTGAATTAGGGACCTAAAATCAGCCTTAGTATAGTACTTATATCTTGTTATCTAAGGAGTAGTCACTAATACCTATATACAGTCTATGTCTGAGATCTTCTGGCCACTGGCTATCTTTCACTATTAGGCAGGTTCTGATTTGTTTAAGATCTTTGTCATTGTCTATAGCCTTAGACCACATGCTCTTTATTTTCTCTAGCAGTGAATCTAGGGGTATAGCTTCACTTAGAACCAGAAGTTAGCTATCAGTACACCTCACTTTAAGCACTTCATCAACTCTATTTCTCTGGGATTGTAGTAGCTATTGCTTTCATTCCTTGAATCAACTATTGTCTAGGCCTTCTGGCATATCATGCTGAGACAAGGTGTCAGGGAGTATAGAGAGCTTACCTAGGCAGTGAGTGATGAAACAATTGTACTTGCTCAGCATTAGGTACTAATAGGCTTGATGTTCTAATAGATGTTAGAGCTTTATAAAGTGTAGGAGGTTCTTATGATCTGATACTACCTCAAAGGCATCCTTCAAACCTTTTAGTTCACTACACTATTCCTTGAGTGTATAAATGATTATAAGAAGTTCTTTATCATGAATAGGGTAGTTATATTCTAATACAGTCAGTTTTCAGCTTGTGTATACATAGGGGTGTTTAGAACTATCTAGCTGAATCTATAGGAGAGCTGCACCTATAGTGTATCTAGAGGTATCTGCCTCTACTATTGTTATCAATTCTAGGTCATAGCTATATAGGATTAGTACTGAGGTAAAGGCTTGCTTAAGTTTCCTAAATGCCTCATCTACTGCTTTATTCCAGTAAAATGTTTTCTTTACTATTACTAGGGCATTAAGTGGTATAATGACTTCAGAATAGTTGTCAATGAACCCTTAGTAGAAATTACAAAGCCCTAAGAATTTCCTCACATACTGTATAGAACTTAGTGTTTCCTATTCTAAGATCACTGAGATTTTCTTTAGATCTATCAGGATCTGACTAGGTTATAGGATATATCCTAGGTATGTGATTTCCTGAGTTGTGAACTCACACTTGTTGATATCTATAGTTAGGCCTCCTTCTCATAGATAGGTTAAGGCTGTGTTGACTTTCTTATAGTGATCTTCTAGGGTTCTATTTGTGAAGATAAGAACATTATCAATATATGTAGAGGCCTAAACATCAAGGTATAGTTGTAATAGGCTGTTAATGAATCTCTGGAAGTGTATAGGTGCATTAGCTAGTCCAAATGGTATCACTTACCACTCATAAAGTCCCTAGTGAGTCCTGAAAGCTATTTTCTATTCATCTCCTTTAGTAATCCAAATGTTATAGAAGGCAGAGATAACATCTAGTTTCATAAAGAGGGTTACTTCTAAGACATTACATAGGGTCTCTGTGATGTTGGGAAGTGGGTAATAGTCCTTTATCATTACTCTATTGAGAGCTCAGTAGTCTATGTAGAAGTGTAAACCACCACCTGGTTTCTTGATGAATAGGATTGGTATAGTGGCTATAGACTTACTTAGGTGTATGTAATCTTTCTATAGTAATGTCAGAATCATTTAGTGAAGAACTAGGAGTTCATTATAAGACATCTTGTAGAGAGGACCCTATAGTGCTTTATTGTCTAGGATAGACAGCTCAATCTCATAGTCTATTCCTAGATAGTGAGGAGGGAGGTGCTTAGTAAATTGTATATCTAGGTTGAAAGCATTAATGTTTTCATTTAATACCTAAGCAGGTACCTTGCTTTTCTACTTTAATAGGTCTATAGGTAGTTGGTCTTAGTAAAGGTAGTCTAGGGCTTTATTGATGTCTTCTACTATAGCTCTAAAAACTTTGGCCTTATATATACTATAGTCTTTGCTATCTTTTTCAATCAACTGTTTGAAAGTTCATAGCCTCCTTATAAACTGAGGTTTAGCTGGCATTATAGTGTTCCTGCTATAGACTGTGATATTACTACTTTTGAAGGTGATTATATCTCTTTCACAGTCAATTACTGTATTGTTTCTCTTAAGCCATAGGTATCTAATCAGAACTTCATCTATTAGGTTTAGGATAACCTAGGCAGTGTGCTTTTCTTTGAAGCCACCTATATCTATTTCAAAAAAGGCAATTTAGTCTAAGATAGTGGGCTTCATACTATTAAATAGGGTTAGGCTATAGGGTTTCCTGGCCCTTTGTATAGGGAGCTTATTCTTTATCACAATTCTTTCACTGATCATAGAGGTTGAGGCACTGCTAGTATCTATTAAGGTGATGGATAGGAGGTTCCTATTAATAACTATGTCTACCTCTATAGCCTAGTTCTTGTGTAGCTATTCCTTGTCCTCCTTTTCCCAGTTCAATACAAATTGTTTAGGCCCCTCCTTAGACCTCTGTATATGACTTTACACAGAGGTATCTAGTTTTCCAAAGGGGTATCTTCTTTATCTAAGGACTTATCTAACTCAGGGCTCACTTCCTCTACCTTTCTGACAGGCCTTGAGGAGCTCACTAGGGGTCATACTAGAAGGTAAGGGTATTGAGCTGATTTATGCCCTAAAGTGCTATAGTAGTGGTAGTATCCTTCTTAGTAGTGTTTGTCAATCTCTTCCTTAGGGACCTAGTATGCTCTCTTTTGGCTGGAGGATAATAAAGAGGTAGACCTAGTTTAGTCTCTAGTGCCTCTAGTATGGCTTTTGTCATTCCTACTCCAGGTGCTTAGTTAAGGTGGCTGAGGTCAGTTTCCTGACCCTCTGTTTCTTCTAGCTGCTAAGCTAGCCCCTAACATGAGTAGGTCCTTCTTATACTTAATGAAGGAGGTGTACTCCTTTGTTAATACTATTCTGTCTACAAGCTCTACTGATAGCCCCTGCTCTATATATGAGATCTTGACATTGTTAGGCCAGCTAGAGCCATTAGCCTTGAGGAAGATCAGTTCAGCTTCTATAATATAGTCTAGTACTATACACTATCCTATTGATAGGGTTATTGCTCTTTAGATAGCATGACATACTATACTAGGGTCTAAGAAAGTATCCTCTAGAAGAGTATAGAAGGCTTTGAGGGCCTTTTTTCCATCCTTTATCATTAAGTAGGTCTTAATGTAGGGGGACACCCTATTCCTGGCCTTACCTATTAGGCAGCTATAGGCATAGTGTACAAAGCCTTTGTCACTACTAAGCACTTTACTATCCTATATATACTTGTTCTTTAGCTCTGCTATGAAAGACTTCAGCTGGAATACACTTTTTCCATTATATTTTTCTATATCAGGGAGGGCAGGGTGTCTGGTGTTGTGGAGCTGGAGTTTAAGGTGCTCCACTTTGGACAGGAGTTCTGAAATTGTCTCCTTATCTGTTATAACACTAGTCTTGGATTCAGTGTCACTCATTATCTCATCATTATCCATAGGGGAAAGAAAAAAAAGGAAAAAGAAAGAAAAAAAAAGATTATACTATGATTATAGGGGTGAGAAAAGAAATTCATTATTGGTGAATGTGTAATGATGTCATAGGTTAGCCTATAGATGTTTATGTAAGCAGGTTCAGAGATAGTCAAAGATTACACATTAAAGAGGAAAGGAAAGGGAAACTACTCTAAACTAGCTAGTTGGTGAGGAAGGTTCTTATAGTCCCCTTCTGCAGGGTGGGTCTCCTATAGTGGGGCTGGCCAGCATGTCCTTCCAGGTGCAGCCCTTACAGCTGTCTCCTTAGCCCAAGTTGTCTCTGAGCCACAGAGCCTTTCAAAGAGAATAGGATCTGTGAACTGCCACATATTGATTTTAGCTAGTTCATCCTGCTCCAGTTGCTAGGCTGTTTTGGCTTTAGAATCCTCAGTAGGGGGGTGAAGTGCTGAAATATAGCTAGCATTAGCAGTATAGTAGAGGAGGTGATTTTTCCAGATTCTGAAGTTTAAGGCATCCTTGTCTTTATCCTATAGGATAGGAATTATGATGTTAAGGCCTTGGACTGAGGTGAGGAAGGACATCTTGATAAGAAGTAAGAGTTTTGATTTTAAGGAAAAACTGAGGAATTGTGCTGAAGTTATGATAAGGGATGAAAAGGATTTTGAAGAAAACAGTACAGGTTTAGTGCAATTCCAGGCTCATAACCTATTAGAGGTATCTGATAAATGTGTTATATCTAGTAGAGGCTCAAGGAGATTAAGAAGAAAAGGATTAGAAAATAGAGGCATAAGTGAAAGAGAGAGAGAGGGAGGAAGGAATAGGCTGTTAAACTTGTTCTATTAGATATCTTACTAGAAGGATATATGGCAGAAGTGCCAACTATTTATGCATTTTCATCAAGTCTGTCTTTAGTCTGTAGTTATAACAAGGTTTCTGAGGTTGGTAATGGTGTGATCTTAATTTCCCTGAGAGTCTTGCCAAGTCTAGTTAATTTCCCAAGTGTCTTGCTGAGTAGGAATAGGAAATGTGGGTCAAAAATGGTTTCCTGAGGGAAAAAGAAAATATATAGCCAGTAGCTGATTTGAACCAGTGTCCTTTAGGAAAAACAGATAGAGTTTAGCCATTGAGCCATTTGACTTGGTTTGAGATGTTGTTAGAAACCTGGAATGCAGATTACATATAAGTAGTATAGTAGAATAGGGATGTCAAGTCCTAGCTGTCCAACTCTCCCTCTTACAACCCTCAGGGGGGTACCTTTGAGGTCTGGTGCCTCCCCTTCTTCTGGGCTGCTAGAGGACAATGTCTATGACACTGATAAGTGTCTTTCATTCTTTTCTTCTTCTTTGACTCTGTTATGGATCTTGACAATGAGCTGTGGAGCCTTGAGGCTGCACTTACCCAACTTTGAGGATAACCTCATCATCAACTTGCCCCCTTTTCATAACAGCTTTCACAATCACCAACTCCTCATCACTGCAACACCACTCCAACTCAAGGAGTTCACCTTCATACTCAGGACTAAATTTTGAGAGTTCACACAGTCCACACCTTTTTCTTTTCTTTTGTTTTCTTTCTTGTGCTCCTCTGTCCTCAGATAGACTGGTGACTATGGCATGTCACTAGAAAGGGGGCTGTCTTATGCCTCATCCACATGTGTAAGGCAGTGGCCACTAGAAAAGTGGAAGGATATATCACAAGCCCTTGGATGCTCACACAGTCTGGTTTTTTCTCATCTTTAGGGGGGTTTTCCTAGGCTGCACTAGACACCACTGTCTTGCTCTCATGATTTTCATGACTTCAGGAAGTGTAGCAGGTTTTTCAGAGGAATGAATGTTTATAGGGAAGTTAGGGGTTAGCCCCACTACTTCTGGGCTTAGGGTATATCTGGGGATTTCCTTTTTTTTTTTTTTTTTTTTTTTTTTTTTTTTTTTTTTTTTGTCTTAAGATGGAAGACAAGTAATAAGCTTGCTTGGGAGCTTACAAGCTTCTCTCACCTAAAACCTGTGGTCAGCCCTACAGGGGGTTAATTCTGTCCAGTAACCAATCTGGTGTTTTTTGGTCTTAGTGTTTCCAGTAGAAAAGATGGGAAG
>JAYJND010000019.1:0-18820 GCA_038382165.1 Ceratocystis alfenasii | reverse complement strand
AGACTGAGATAGGATATCTGTCATAGGAATATCTTCTGTGATTTCCTGTACACCCCTTGGAGGTGAGTGGGATAAGGGAACTGTAGTATCTGGGGGAATAGTGGTCTGTAAGTCTTCAAATCTCCCTGTAATAGACTCATCAAACTGTACACTTCTAGTTATAATGATCTTTTTAAGGTCAGGGAGATAGATCCTATACATAGAGTTACTAGTATAAGATAGGAAGAGGCCCTTATGAGCTCTAGGAGTAAACTTAGCACCCCTTCTATGGGTATGCCTATCACTATAGTAGGTCCTTGATCTTTCCTCAGGTGGCATAAATACATAAGCAGTAGCACTAAAAACCACTAAGTTTCCTAGGTATGGTTTCTACTGATAGACTGCTTCAAAGGGAGTTTTCCAGTTATTTCCCTTTGTAGATGTTCTGTTTGTAATATAAACAGCAGTGTCTAATGCATAGGGCCAGAAAGTCTGGGGGAGTGGTGAATCTGCAAGGAGTCCTCTAGCTCTAGTTTGTAGAGTTTGGATCCATCTTTCTGCTAGCCCATTAGAGCTATGGGCATAAGGGGCTGATTTCCTAATGATAGTGCCTTGACTAGCTAGGACTTTTGTGATTTGACTAAATTCAAGTCCCCTATCAATTTGAAGGGATTTAATGGGGGACTCAAACTGGATTTTGATTAGGGCTAGCATTTCCTCAAGGATAGTACTAGACTGCTTATTACTAAGGCATCTAGTCCAGGTGTATCTAGTAGTAGCATCTACTACTAGAAGAACATACTTAAGACCACCTAGGGCTTCAGGATGAATAGGCCTCATTAGATCAGCATGTAGCCTATCACTAAGCTTCTTAGGTTTCTCATCCTCAGGAATAGATGGATAGGGAGAAGCTTGAGCCTTATACTTGAGGTAGATTTCACAGGCTTGTAGTGAGTGGTGGTCTTGTGTTATCTTTATCCCTGTAGTGGCTTAGCTAGTTTTCTTGATATAGTCTAGAGAGGCATGACTAAGTCTCCTATGCCAGAGGGAAGTAGATGCTGAAGAGATAGTGGCTGAGGCTACTGGTGTAGTTGAAGAAGATGCTAGGGGAGTAGCTGCTGTAGGAGCTGAAAAAGAGGGTATTGAATTAGTTGAAGGACCTAGTGGAGATAGTGTCATTCCATCAAGTAGATAGACTCCTGATTCCTACTTAAGATGGGCTAAGATAGTGCCCTGAGGATCAAGAATTTTATGATAGAGGAAGTCTATAGGGCATCCCTTGTCATAAATCTTTGATACTACTATGAGATTATGTGATAGGTCTAGAACATAGGCTACTTCAGTGAAGGTAAGCACCTCTTCAGTAGTGGTTCTGATCTGTATAGTGCTATAGCCCTCTACATCAAGAATACCTCCTGACCCCTAGACCTATGTTCCTCTATAGGGCTGGAAATCAGCTAGGTACTGTTTATTAGGAGTCATGTGAAATGAGGCTCTAGAATCAACAAACCATGCCTTTGTGAGATCAGGTAATTGCTAGGCTGAGAGAGAGGTCAAGGTAGTGAACTTTCCTAGACCTATAGTAGAGAAACTCCAACCAATAGAGCTAGGTAGTGAGGAATTAGGGGTAGAGGAGTTCTGAGGCTGAGTTTGTTGTCTGCATTCAGCATCAGAATGTGTAGTAGAATGATGTAAAGAGCACCACCTCTTAGGAGATTACTTAGTTTCAGTTTTTATAGGCTATTGACTAGTAGTTCCTTGAGTCTGTTTAGAAGCATTGATAAAAGTAAGAGCATTAAGGTCTGATTTCCTTATGATTGAGTTCTCTAGTTGGCAGATCAGGTCAGTCATAGAGGGCTATTTCTCAGTCTCAAGTGTATAGAGACTAGATCTGATTGTTGAATACCACTCAGGATAGTGTTTGCCAACTTTGCTGATTGTAGAGGCTACTTTAAACTGCTCAGTAAGAGTGAAACCATAGTCATTGAGGCTATCAAAAGCTGCTTTAGCCTTACTAGCATATTCAGCTGGGTGGAACTGATCAAATGACTGGTCAAGATCTTGTAGGTGCTGGAAGGCTAAGATCTTATCATAGAAACTTGAGGTAGTGAAATGAGTTTCCAGAGTAGTCAATATGCTATAGGCTATCTCCTTAGCCTAAGTTGTCTCTGAGCTACAGAGCCTTTCAAAGAGAATAGGATCTGTGAACTACTACATATTGATTTTGGCTAGTTCATCCTGCTCCAGTTGCTAGGCTGTTTTGGCTTTAGCATCCTCAGTAGGGGGGTGAAGTGCTGAAATATAGCTAGCATTAGCAGCATGGCAGAGGAGGTGATTTTTCCAGATTCTGAAGTTTGAGGCATCCTTGTCTTTATCCTGTAGGATAGGAATTGTGATGTTAAGGCCTTGGACTGAGGTGAGGAAGGACATCTTGATAAGAAGTAAGAGTTTTGATTTTAAGGAAAAACTGAGGAATTGTGCTGAAGTTATGATAAGGGATGAAAAGGATTTTGAAGAAAAACAGTGCAGGTTTAGTGCAATTCCAGGCTCATAACCTATTAGAGGTATCTGATAAATGTGTTATATCTAGCAGAGGCTCAAGGAGATTTAAGAAGAAAAGGATTAGAAAATAGAGGCACAAGTGAAAGAGAGAGAGAGGGAGGAAGGAATAGGCTGTTAAACTTGTTCTATTAGATATCTTGCTGGAAGGATATATAGTGGAAGTGCTAACTATTTATGCATTTTCATCAAGTCTGTCTTTAGTCTGTAGTTGCAATAAGGTTTCTGAGGTCAGTGATGGTGTGATCTTAATTTCCCTGAGAGTCTTGCTGAGTCTAGTTAATTTCCCAAGTGTCTTGCTGAGTAGGAATAGGAAATGTGGGTCAGAAATGGTTTTCTGAGGGAAAAAGAAAATATAGCCAGTAGCTGATTTGAACCAGTGTCCTTTAGGAAAAACAGATAGAGTTTAGCCATTGAGCCATTTGACTTGGTTTGAGATGTTGTTAGAAACCTGGAATGCAGATTACATATAAGTAGTATAGTAGAATAGGGATGTCAAGTCCTAGACTACTAACAAATATCACTATATAGGAAAGCTATTTCTACATCAGCTTATCTCACTATCTAGTTATTAAGTGCTGATAAAGCAAATAAGGCTCTTAGACTAATAGCTGAAGCTATAGTAGTAAAGGTATTAAACTCAGTGGGATGTTAATAGTTCCTATAGACTACCCATCTTGCTTTATGTCTAAGGATAGAGCTATTAGATTTCCTCTTTATTGTAAAGACCTATTTAGAGGGGAGGACCTAGTCAGACTTTAGAGGTTTTTCTATCTCAAAGGTTTTTATCTTTATATGAGATTTCATCTCCTCTTTCATAGCCTCTTACCACTGAAGAGCATAGGGACTTACTTTTGCTTACCTATATGTCTTAGGATCATTAGAGACAATACTAGTAGTGAGCCCAAAGTGTAGGTGTCTCATTAAAGCTATAGTCTAGTTATTCAGGTCCTCAGGTTGAGTGTCTAATGCTGGAATAAGGGCTTGTGAGTCTCCTTTAAGGGGATTAGGAGATGATGGCTGAGTAGGCATTGCTGGGATAATGGCTTGTGAATCTCCTTTAAGGGGGTCAGGAGATGATGGTAGGTATTCAAGATAGTTCTTCCTTATTTCAGGAAGGAGTTAGTAAGAGTTTTATCTAAGGGTAAGGATAGGATCAGGAGAAGAATGCCTAGAGACTTGAGATATTGTCTTATCTAGGACTTGGAGTTGTCTCATTGGGCTTTGATTTTATCTTCAAGATTGTCTTTGTTTTAGGTGATTTAGTAGTCTAGGGGTTGGTATATTGATTTGTAGAAGAGTAAGCTCCTGAGAGCTAGAAGGAGTATCTATCTGATTATTGTCATAGATAGTCTAGGGAAAGGAGGAAACATCTATCTAGTTATTATCATAGACAGGCTAGTGAGAGGATAGAACATCTGTCTGATTATTGTCATAGACAGGTTGTGAAAAGGGGTTTGAGTCTTAGATAACTCCTTCCATCTAGTCTAGTTCATTGTCTTGAATAGACTGAGATAGGATATCTGTCATAGGAATATCTTCTGTGATTTCCTGTATACCCCTTGGAGGTGATATTACAGGGTAGAGATGCAGAAGATGAGGAGCTAGGCTAAATGAGGAAGGTGGTCAAAGATGGCATGAAACCTGGGAGGATATGTAAAGGACATATGGCCAGCAGGCATTTTAGATAGTTTCTTCCTTTCCTCCTCATCTGATAATAAAGTCATCAATTGGCAAACTTAATAGCAACTATAAGTCCTGTAATAAATTGTCAGATCTTCAAATAAAAAATTCAGTGAAAAAACACTATTTTCTTTATACCTTCAGATTTGTTAAGCCTTTAGATGAGAGAATTCAGAACTATGACACAGAAATCAGAAACACTATTCAGAAAATCAGCAGACCTTTGATAGTAGAAGCAGATGCTATAGTTTAGACCCTATAGCAGGCAATCATCATTATTAGAATACTATGAACTAGAAACACTAGACAAAATAGACATTGACTAGTACTAAGAGAGTCCTAATGCCCTCCAGCCACAATCCCTACAATTCCCTTTATTCAATGGGAACAAAGGGAAATATTACATTTGGAAGCAGTGTATATTAGCCACTTTAAACCTATAACATTGTATGAAGCTGGAGGACATGATCCTAGCCCTACAGATAGCCTTAGTGGAGGAGGCTAATGAAGGAGTAGGTCAGGATCTAGAGAAACTAGAGAAGAAACTAGAAGCCATGATAAAGGAGGTCTAGGAGATCCTGGACAAATGCTTTGAGGACCCCTTCTACAGAGCCTAGCCCAGTGAGAAGCTAGAGAATGTATAGTAATGTAGAAGGCTACTAGACAACTACATTATAGAGTATAGTGACCTCTTGTAGTAAGTAGGAGGAGAGGACTACTATGAGGACATTAAGATCTGAGGTCTAATGAGAGGCTTGGACAATGACCTCTACAACTAAATGATTACAACACTAACTTGTGAGAAGCTAGTAGAGCAGATTAAGTCCCTGTATTAAGTCTCCTAGTGCCTGGAGGAAGCCTAGAGGTGGAAAAAGCTAAGAAGCTATATAACTATTTTCAACAAACCTACTGAAATCCAGTAGGGTAACCTAATGGATATTGACATTAATACTAGCTAGGTAAGAAATAGGCTAACCTAAGGACTAGGACCAGGCCTACTAATAGACAATGCCTACTGAGGCAAAGTCTTGAAGTAGGTCTTGAAAGAAGAACTCCAGGCCTAGAAGGATATAGGTGTATACTTACATTGTACTTGCAAAGGCTACTTGGTATGAGTATGCCTAATGAAACTAGCTTAGAACCTAAACAGACTAGCTATAAGAGTCAATAATCTAGAAGTATAGGTAGACCCCCTACTAGAAGATATTTGTAAGAAGGAGGGAAAAGCCTAAGCCCTATATAAAGTCATATATAGGTGTAGAACCAGGAAGGGATAGAAGAGAGAGAGAGTTAGTTGCTTACTGATCTATAGGAAAGTGTATAGAGAAATAGGATGGACTGTGAGCTCCTACTAGTAGATGTCTTAGTAAATGAAAAAACAATGATAATAGGACTCATTGACCTAGGCTCTTCAGCATATAATACAGTGTCAGAATCTTTTGTAAAGTGAGCTAACCTCTAGAGAATCCTAATTGAGATGTGAATAGTGAGAGGAATTTTAGGTATACACAGCACTATTACAGAAGTGGCCCACATGTCTATTGACATAGAAGGACATTAAGAGTAGGAGGTTTTTACCTATATTATGCTAGGAAATGAATATGATATAATACTAGGACTTCCCTAGATAAAACAATAAGAAGTAAACTATATACTAAAGACTAATTAACTCTTCATTAGGTCAAGTGGAGTAGTTATAGAGTAGATAGGAGTGAGGCAGGAGAGAGTGAGGCAGAAGAGCACAATAGGTATAGTGACCTAAGTGAGCACAGCAGTTTACAGTGCTATAGTGAAGCAGGTAAAGAAGAATAGCAGTGAGTCATTGATTTTTATTACTAGCCTAGAAGACATCAATAAGGCTCTATAGAAGAAGAAGGATCCAACCCCTAATGAGGTCAAAATAGTACTGCTAAAGCAATTTATAGACCTCTAGGAAGCTTTTACATATATAGGGGAGAAACTGCTACTATATAAACTAGGACTAGATGTGAAGCTGGAAATTGAACTAGGTAAAGAAGTACTATAGGGTCTACTATACTAGATGTCAAGAGATGAGCTCCTAGTATTGAGAAAAACACTGACTGAACTAGTGGAAAAAGGGTTTATTAGGACAAGCAGCTCACTAGCAGGGGCACTAGTTCTATTTACTAGAAAGCCAGGGGGTGGACTCTGGTTTTACATGGACTACTGAGCTCTCAATGCTATTCTTAAGAGAGACTAATACCCTATTCCATTGATCCAGGAAACACTACAGGTGATAGCAGGTGTAAAATAGCTTATGAAGTTAGATGTTCAAGTAGCTTTCTACTATATCTATATTGAAGAAGGGAGTGAATAGAAGATAGTATTTAGAATAAGGTATGGATTATATGAATAGATAGTTATGCCATTTGGATTAGTGAATGGACTATTGATTTTCCAGAGATACATCAACTATGTCCTATAGGAGTTCCTAGATAACTTCACCTCAGCCTATATTGACAACATCATTATATACTCCAAAGGTATAAGGACAGACCACTAAGTGAAAGTGAGGAAAGTCCTTCAAAAACTTAAAGAAGTAGAATTAAGGCTAGACCTTGACAAATATGAATTTGAAGTGAAAAGAGTTAAGTACTTAGGAATGATAGTCATAGCAGGAGAAGGAGTTTCAATAGACCTAGAGAAGATAGAAGCTATTCAGGAGTGGAAACCCCCTACTATAGTGAAAGGAGTATGAGGTTTCCTAGGGTTCATGAACTACTACCAGGATTTCATTAGAGACTTTTCAACACTAGTAGCTCCTTTGGTAAAACTCATAAAGAAGGATAAGCCTTTTATATAGAGCTTAGAAGTAGAGGAGTCATTCTAGACTCTGAAAGCTATATTCTAGGATGATAAGATACTAGGTAATTAGGACTTAGAGGAATAAATATGGCTAGAGACAGATGCCTTAGGGGTAGGGATAGGTATAGTCCTATCTTAGGGCCTAGAGAGTAGAAAGTGGCTAATTGCCTTCTTCTCCTAGAAGATGAATGTAGTAGAGTAGAATTATAGTATCTATGATAAGGAGCTCTTAGCAGTCATTGAAGCCATGTGTAAGTAGAGGGGAGAAGTGAGGAGCCTCAAGGAATTCATATTGATTATCAACTATAAAAACCTCAAGTACTTTAGGACAAAGCAGATCCTCTCAGAGAGACAAGTCAGATAGATATAGTATATAGAGGAACTTCTACCCTTTATAATAATTCACTAGCCTAGACACTTAGCAGTAGTACTAGATGCTCTCTCCTATAAGGATGAATTCAATGACCTGAAAGAAAGAGAATAGAGTAGGACCTAATAGCTCTAGAAAGAAGAATAGGAACTGAAACTAGATGTGTAGATCTAGGTATAAGACAGCAGAGGTCTATTTGAGATAGACTTAGATTTGAAAGAATTATAGCAGTAAGCTCTATAAGATGATGAGGACTATAAGAAGATCACATAATATATCTAAAATAGGTAATAATTCCCTATATCATTAGTGCTACTAAGGTCAGCTCAAGTAGTAGAGTGTGAAATGTAAGGTAGAGTTATGAAATATCACTATACTATCTAGGTACTAAACTATGAATAACTGAGAGGAATCCTACTATAGAAGCACTACAATAACCTAATTTCCAGCTATAGAGGATAAGATGTAATAGTAGTAGTGCTCAGATGACAATTCTTCTAGCTAGGACTAGATAATGATGTCAAGAGGTTAGTGAGAAACTATGATTAGTATAGGAGAGTAAAACCATAGTGAGAGAAGCTCTATAGGCTGCTGAAACCACTGCTAATTCCTAACTAACCCTGGCAAGGAATCTCAATAGACTTTATGACACATCTACCAGGAGAGACAGAGAACTTACTAGTAGTTATATGCCAACTGATAGGTAATGTGATACTAGTTCCCCTGGTAGACATTGAGATGGAAACAGTAATCAAGGCTGTCATTATACATATATATATATACTATAGGACCCTAAGGTGGATTGTCAGTGACTATAGGTAGTAATAGGTGAGTGAGATGTAGAAAAGACTATGTGAAGTCCTAGGTATTGAAAGGAAACTCTTAATAATATACTATCCCTAAATAGATAGGGGTATAGAGAGAGTAAACTAAGAAGTACTATTCTACCTATAAATACACATTATAATAGACTAGGAAGATTAGCTAGAATAGATTCCTTTGGCATAGCTCTCATTGAACAACTGTCCCTAGCTATACTACTATAGAGTCAGCCCCTTTTTCCTTATACATAGTTATAACATTATACTAGTATAGATAGAAGGAATCAACAAAAGTATAGAAGGGAGTAGAATAGTGAAGGCAGAGGAAGTAGTAGTTAAACTAGGAGAGTTAAATGAGTAGGCCTAAGTGGTAGCAGTAGACATATAGTAGAACATAGAAGTCCAAGTGAACTAACACTATAGCCTAGCACTAATTTTTAAGCCTAGAGATAATACATAGCTAAAGATAAAGAATATATAGATAGGTAGACTAAGTAAGAAGCTAGACTAGCTAAATATAAAGTATAAGGTAGTTAGGCAAGTGTCTCCTTTAACCTATGAGCTAGATGTCCTAGGAAAGATCTATAAGGTTTTTCATATTGATCTCCTCAGACCTATAGCAAAGGACCCCTAGCTAGGCTAAAACAGGGAGGCAGAGGTGGCAGTGAAACCAATTATATCAGAAGAAGGGCATGAACTCTAGGAGGTAGATGAGATTCTATGTGTAGTAGGGACAGGGAATATAAGGAGAGTTTAAGTGAAATAGACAGGTTTTAGGAAACTAACTACAGAACTAATTGATATGATCTTAGAGACTAATCTATAAGTAATAGATCAATAGGAAGCAAAATAGGGGCTGATTATAGAAAATAATAGACCTAAAGAGATCTATTTAACTAAATCAGGAAACCTATAAGTGAAATGGGCAAGGATACTAGATTCTACTTGAGAAGGTCATACATCTCAACCTAGAGAAAGAGAAATATATTATAGGGTAGAGATGTAGATGATGAGGAGCTAGGCTAAATGAGGAAGGCAGTCAAAGATAGCACAAAACCTGGGAGGACATGTAAAGGACATGTGGCCAGCAGGCATTTTAGATAGTTTCTTCCTTTCCTCCTCATCTGACAATAAAGTCATCAATTGGCAAACTTAATAGCAACTATAAGTCCCATAACACCTAGGTAGTAAATAATATAGAAGTTAAATTGGGATAGGAATTTAGACTAATAGGCCTATTAGTAGTTGAGTTACTTCATAGATATAAAGTACTCTAGATTTCAGTAGTTAGTAATGACCTTTATAGGTAAAGGGGCACCTTCTAGTTCAGGATACTATTCCTCAAAATAGTAGATAATAGCTAGGAGTTCTTAATTATAGATTTCATAGTTATACTTAGCTACTAAATACTTCTTAGAGAAGAAAGCAATAGGGTAGAGGATACTATTGTTATTATATTAGGATATAATACTAGCTAATATATAATTAGATATATTAGTCTTAAGGATAATATCCTTATCCTAATTGAAATAAGCTAGGATAGAGGTAGAGGAGAAGTAGTCTTTTAGAGTTTAGAATACTAATTCATAGGTAGAATCCTATATAAAAGGGATATCTTTCTTTATTAAGTATATTAATAGGGTGACTAAGCTAGAGAAGTTATGAATAAAGTAGTAGTAAAAGTTACTAAAGCTAAGGAAGGCTTAGGTATCTATTAGGGATTTTAGGGTAGGCTAATTATATACTGTTATAACCTTAGCTAGGTCTATATAAATACTATCATAGCTAATAATCAAGCCTAAGAACTTGGTTTCAGTGTAGTAGAACTTATACTTAGGAGCCTAGGTATATAATCCAGTAGTATAGAGGTGTTTGAGGACTATATAGATGTGTTTAGTATATTCTTCATAGGTATAACTATAAATCAGGATATCATCTAAATACACTAATGTTTATGATAAGTGAGTGCCCAAAACAAGTGAGCACCTAATTTTTTACTACCTACATTATAGATTCTCTTATAAAAAAGTAATAAAACATCTTATTAATTAAAACTAATTTCTATTTTCTTCTTTAGATATCTCAGAAGCAATGTGATATGTTCTTGAGTTAAGACTAGCTTCATCATACATTCTACACTGCCTTTCCCTCATTAGCTCTGACCTCCTCTAACCACCTCTTCTCAATAGTTTAGCTATCACCTATATATTAATGTCTTTCTAATCAGTTTCATGACCTTCTTCACCTATAGTCACTATACCTCTATACTCTAGCTAGATTACTTTTGCTCTATACCACTTATAAAGAGTTACATTTACCTATTGAAGTATCTAGTTCTTAGACTTAAACAAGGCATTATGATGTAGTATTGCCTTTATTCCCTTTGAAAACAACCTAAGTCCACTAAGAATTTATAAGGGAGAGCTACTATGATGCTGTCCTATTTGTCCTTCAAGGTATTCAGGTTATGAGCTAGTCTTAAGCACTGTATTTGTAGTCTATGAGACCTAAGGGTCTGGGAGGCCAGCCTCCTCTATAGTTAGTGCTGGAGTCTATAGCTACATAATCTCAATACCTAGAAAGACAAGTGAGGTAGCATTAGAGTAGCTCCCCTGTTAATTCTTGAGGCACTTATATCACTTTCAAAGGGAATAGAGGTAATAATACATTAGAATGCCCTATTGAAGTCTGAGAACTAGATGCTTTGATAGATAAACATGACTCTTAGTAAGTGGCATAGGGCAAGAAGGACCTGGTTATAGGATGTAGGTAAGGTGGCTATAGGTGAGGGAAGGAATGAAACTAATTAGAAAGACATTAATATACAGATTATAGCTAAACTATTGTCAAGTGGTGATTGGAGGAGGTTGGAGCTGGTGAGGGAAAGGCAGTGTGGAATATATGATAAGGCTAGTCTTAACTCAAGAATATATCACATTGCTTCTGAGATATCTAGAGAAGAGAATAGTAATTAGTTTTAATCAATAAGATGCTTTGTTGCTTTTTTATAAGAGAATCTATAATACAGGTGATAAAAAATTGGGTGCTCACTTGTTTTGGGCACTCACTTATTATAGACGTTATATAGAATAGGTTAAGAAATTCTCATAGGGAAGAGTTAATATATTGTTAGAAGGAGGATAGGGCTCCTATTAGTCTAAATAGCATGACTAGGCTCTCAAAGAGGCTAAAGTATATATAGAAGGCAGTCAGGTATTCCTCTCCTATAGTCATATAGAGGTTATTGAAAGTAGAGATAATATCAATCTTAGAAAAGTAGTATATTCTATATAGATTATTTAGAGTTTCCTTAACTAGGGGCAGTAGGTATTAGTCTTTGATAGTCATAGTATTTAAGGTATAATAATTAATATAGAAATATAGTCCTCTATAAGCCTTCTTTATGAATAGAATAGGAGAGGTAATATGTAAGGAGCTAGGTGTCATGGTACACCAGTGCTTCCCATTTGATGACTGCCTTGTGTAGCCTCATAACCAAAAGGCCTGTGTCACCTTGTTATGTTACACCAGTGGCTACCCTGTGTAACCCCTCAACCAAAAGACTTGTGCTAAGTATAACTACTACTAAGATATAACTCACTATTATATTATAATACTATAATATAACTTACTAAAGTAGCCCTAGCTAGTCAACTTCTATAGTTATATAGTCTAGTTAGATCCTATCCCTCTATCCTATAATATTACTCCCTAAGTAATATCCATATCCTCTATTCCCCTGCACTAGTTATTATAAATATACTTTTCTCTCTATCCTTATCCCTATCTACCTATTCTATCTATCTATCTACTGACCTATTCTATTAAGTTCCTTGAGTTTACTACCTGCCTATGATATTATATTACTTCTTCCTATAGATACTAATGAGATGTCTGACTGCCTAATCCCCCCCTTTATACCTAATGACTTTAAGTCATTCTATACTTATATTTCCTTAGAGCCTGAAAATTAGCTGAAATACTTCTAAGCTATTTATAACTATACTGAGAAAGCTAATACCTAAATTATTAAGCTAAGAAATACCCTGACTACTGAATCTACTAAACTATAGGACTAGACTATAGTATATGAAGCTAACTAGAAGGTCCTCCTATCTATATAGGCCTAGCTTGATATTCTAAAAGAATAGCTGAAAGAATAATAGTAGGAAGCTTAAGACTAAATCTCTAAGGCCTATAAGAGTGAATAGAAGGCCCTTGAAATAGTCTAAGCTAAGATACCCTAAGCTACCTCTATCCCTAAACCACCTATATAGGACCCTACTATAGAAACAAGGGAGGACCCCCTGCCTATAGAGACTACTTCTACCTCCTACTACTCTAAATAACTACCTGACCCTAATAAGTTTAATAGTAACTATTAAGATCTTTACTAGTTCATTTCCTAGATCTATGAGAAGATAATCACTAACTATAACTATTTCCTAATAGCCTAAGCCTATATAGCTTATATTAATAACTGCCTAAAGGGACTAGTATATACTGTCATGGTTTAGATACAAGATGTTCTTTGTAGCAGGTTCAGAGATTCAGAATATGTGCATTGAGGGGGAAAAGGAGAAGGACTATCTAAACTAACTGAATGTGAGAGGGGTTTTAAGGGACTAATAAGTGGGGTGCATACCCACTATATCCTAGGCACAGCCTTAACATCAGCCTCTCCTCTTACTTCTTTTTGTCTTTAGTTGAGCTAGTTGAGATTCCTTCTATACATTCAAAGCAATAGTGCCTTCAAGGTATTCAGCTAGTTCCTAAGTTAGTTCATTCTAACCTTACTACTTAACCTTATATTCTAGTCTACTATAATGTTTTCTTTCATAAAGGATATTCTCTATATTATATATATTGACTCTATCCTCATTGTCAACTGGCCCTAGTCTATCATCATGTGTCTTTTGTGAAGGGAATAGGTCATTAGCTACTAATCTCAGTCTATCTGTATAGTATATATTATGTGCTATTGAGCCTAGTACATCTAGCTTATAGGTGTAGCTGTCAACCTTCTCTTTTACTATACATCAAATGTGTTTATTCCTAAGGCTTCTCCCTAGCCCTAGACTAAGCTATTCCTTTCTCAGTGATAGCTATACCTAGTCACTAGGTTTATAGTCTTTATAGGCTTTTCTCTTTTTATTTGTAGTGTTCTCTATGGCTACTCTTATCATTATAAGGTTTACTCTTACCTATTCTATATTGTTCTTTAATTTCTATAGGACTCTTTCTACTTAACCTAGGGGACTATCTAGGTTTAGTACTAGTAGTTAAGGTTATTCTATATCAATTATCTTAGGGTAGTAACTATAACTAAGGAAAAATAGTGATACCTGTGTTATAGAGCTTAGTATTGTATTGAGTATAAACTCAACTATAGGAAGGGCTTTCAGCTAATAGGGGCCTTATGCTCTAAGCTTAGTAAGTTTTGATTTGACCTCTACATTTATTCTCTCTATAGCTCTATTAGTTATAGGGTGGTAAGCTATAGTTGACCTTTGATTCACTCCTAGTTCTATATAGATTCTTTTCTAAGCAGTATTAATAAATTCTCAGTCTAATAGAATAGAGTTTAGTAGTCTATATAGCTTATAGTAGTTATGAAAGAAAGCTTCTATAATATTTTCTATATCTAGGGCTTTCATTGGCATTAGGTATATACCTTTGGATAAGTAGTTAATGATTATAAGTATATATATAAACTCTTTACCTCTATTCTTTATAGTTAGGAGAGGGCTAATGAAGTTAATTATAATATCCTACTAGGGGTATCCTGGAATTAGCAGTGGTTTCAATAGGCCTTCTTTACTTATACACTATGTATTTATACTACTATATACTTAGTAGTTTCTAGTAAAATGTCTCATATCAACTACATAGTCAGGCTAAAAGAATAATCAAGACAACTCTATATAGAGTACATTTCTACCTAGGTATATTAGTATTAGGGAGTTATATATACTTTATAAAAGCACTATCTATAGTAGCTCTACATTTAGAACCTAAAATCAACTATGATATTAGACCTATAAGTAGTCATCTAGTTAGTAATCACTAATTCCTACTCATAGTCAATATCTGAGCTCTTCTAGCCATTAGCTATTCTTAGTGAGGAGATAAGCTTTAACTTAATTGAGGTCATTGTCTTAGTCTATGTATTGAGTCTATATTTCCTTAAGCTTATCTAATAGAACATTAGGTAGAGGTAGTTATTCTCATGAGGAGTGATATAGTAGTTCTTCTATTCATTGAATATATAATAGGGTATGAATTCTATGAGTACTTCAGTATTCTAGTACTTACTTCATTTAGTCTGCTAAGCATTTATCATTTGTATCCTATAGGAGGTCATGTCAGGATAGAGCATCAGGTAGTAGAGAGAGTCTACTAGGACAGTGAGTGATCTAGTAATTGTATTTACTGAGTATTAGGTACTAGTGTGCTTAGTGTTCAGACAAGTGTTGAAGTTTAGTGAAATATAACAGGTTCCTATAGTCTGAAATAACTTCAAAGGGGTCTTTAAGGCCTTTCAGTTCACTACACCATTCCTTCAGGGTATAGATAATAGCCAAAAGTTCTTTATCATGGATTAGGTAGTTGTATTCTACTGTAGTCAGCTTCTGGCTTGTGTATGCATAGGGGTGTTTCAATCTGTCTAGCTATACCTATAGTAAGGCTATACTAATTGCATAGCCTGATATGTCTGTTTCTACTACTATAGGGAGCTCTAGGTCATAGCTATAGAGTATTAGGGTTGAAGTGAAAACATTCTTCAGGTTATTAAATACTTCCTCTACTTTGTCATTCCACTTGAATATCAATTTTTCTACTAATAATATATTGAGTAGGCTCACTTCCTCTAAGTACCTGTCTATGAACCCTCTATAGAAGTTGTAAAGTCCTAGAAATTTCCTCACTTGTCACACTGAGGTTAGTGTCTCCTAGTCTATAATTGCAGAGATCTTCTTTAGGTCTATCAGTATTTGGCTAGGTTTAAGGATATACCCTAAGTAGGTGATTGTCATGGGTTGGATACAAGATCTTCATTGTAGCTGGTTCAGAGGTTCAAAGAACATGCATTAAGGAGGAAAGGGAATAACTAGCTAGACTATACTGGCAGGAGAGGGGCTCTATATAGGTGAGCTGTGTGTAGTGGGGTCTTGTATGGACCTAGGGCATCACCCTAATATATATAGGTGTAGCCCTTACATCAGCCTCCCCTCTTCTTCCTTCCTCATTTCACTTTTTAGTGTATTGAATGTATGTCCTCCTATGTCTTCAATGAGGAGCATCTTCAAGACTACCTAAGTCAATTCCTAAATCTCCTTTACTTCAGGTTTACTATGTAATTTGCTATCAGGGCCTCCTTCTCCTCTCACACAAGACATCCCCTAACCATTGTACTCCCTACATTAGTAGAGTAATATATAGTGTCTTGTTATCCCTTTGAATTAGTACTTTGCAGTAGCTCTAAAAGGGATTCAATCATTCCCAAGAGTATAGCAATAGTAACCCCTCCTTTATCTGATTTGATCAATTGTTATATTCCCACAATCCTCATCATTCATATGTTGTCATTAGCTACTTCTTTTGGCTGTGGTGTGTCCTGAATGCTGTTTTCCATTCATCACCTTCAGCAATACAGATGTTATAGAAGGTAGAAATAACATCTAATTTTGTAAATAGTATTGCCTCTGACACATGTTTCAGTGTTTCTATTATGTTAGGCAGAGGGTAATGATCTTTCTTTATAATACCATTGAGTGCTCTATAATCTACATAGAAATAGAGACTACTACTAGGCTTTTTCATAAATAGAATAGGAGCTGTAGTAGGTGATCTACTTAGTTTGATATATCCTTTTCTCAGGAGGTTCAGGATTGTTTAGTAGAGCACTAGTAGTTCATCATAGCTCATTTTGTATAGCAGCCCCTATGGAGCCTGCTCATCAGGTACTAATAATTCAATAACATAGTCTATCCCTAGGTATCTAGGAGGTAGTCTCTTTGCAAACTGAGCATCTGGATTGAAGGCATTAATATTCTCTTAGGAAATCCATGCTAGGATTTTGGCCTTCTATTCTATTGGGTCATATAGCAAATGATCTTTTCTGAGATAGTCTAGAGCCTTATTGATATCATTGATAGATGTTAGGGTCTGCAACCCATAGAGGCTTTGCCTAGGGCCTTCTCCCTAGACACAATCCCCTGGAAGCAGCCTATCTGTTAAGACCTGTCTTGGATGTAATCACTGGAAACAACCTATCCATTGGAACATGTCTTAGATGCAATCAACAGAAACAGCCTATGCATTAAGGCCTCTCTCAGACTGTCCCCCAGAATAGTCCTAGTGGTCTAGACCCTTAGCAAGAAGTAGTCCCTCATTCCATCAGTATAAAGTAGTGTAGAACCCTCTATCATCTGTAGTATTAGATAGTTCTTTCTCCTTTAACAATTGTTTCTATTCTTATGCCAATACATCTATTAGTTTAATTCACTCCCTTACATCATAATCATTCCTCTTACTATTTGAGTGACACTAGCACTACAAGGAATGTACTTATGAAATGAAAGACATAGAATTCACAGAAGATATAGAACTTATAGAAGACATAAAACCTATAGAAGATATAGAACTCATAGAAGACATAGAACCTATAGAACCTATACTATAATGAACCCCTAAGTGCTAGAGAATACCCCTCAGGCTTCTTCTATAGAAATAGACCCCCTAATAGAAGCTTATACCACTGACCTGAAATTAGTAGATGAAGCAGTTGAAGCCTATGTAAACTACCTCTACTATATTACATAGCTCTAGGCTATAGTTGAAGCTAAAGGACAGTTATTTACATAATTCAAGTACCTCTTAGGATTACCTATATAGAGGACAATAGGGAGTACCTTGTATTGCCCTAAGATAGAGGCTCCTATATTCAAAGGAGATCTTAAGGATTTCCTAATATACTACTAATACCTCTAGATGAAGTAGGAGGTTGATAAGGAGTTCCTAAATACTAATAAGGAATTCATTACTATAGTAATTAATAAACTCAAAGGACCTATTACCTATTATACTATAGTATAGGTCTAATACCTAGATATAGCTAACCTCCTCTTAGGAGAATCTTTCCTAGAAATGATATATACTAAATATCATGACCTAATAGTAGTAGGTAAGGCCTACTATACTCTATATCAACTCCACTAAGGAAATAAGTTATTCAATACCTACCTATAGTGGTTTGAAGAACTCTAATACCTCTCAGGTTATAATGAGTTCACTGACTTCTAAAAGATTGAACTCTTGAAGTCTTCTATCTCCCTAAAGATCATAGATATCTTATACTTCTATTTCATAATTTTACCTAAGGAATATAATATATAGGTACTATAGGTCTAAGAGCTTTAGTAAGAGATATAGGTAGTTGACTAGTATAAAGCCTATCATATAGCCCTAGTGTCATCTTCTTGCCCTAGCCTATTATAGAGGGCCCTACTAGCCCCTAGGGAGCCTCCTATAACTACTAAAGGAGAAGACTATATAGACTAGATATAGATATATATAATATATAACTCCAAAGGTAAACACTGATAAGTAGTCTAGGTCTTAGACAAGGTCCTTACCTAATACTACTAGGATAGACTGTATTTCCACTATAAGGCCTTAGGACATACTATTAGTAGCTACCCCTATGCCCCCCCTATTCACCTATTAGAAAGAAGGGCCTAGGTGTCCTGAGTGATAGCCTAGCCCCCTTTAGTTATAGACTCTAATACTAAAGATTCAGAAGAGGAGTTGCCTAGGAAAAGAGTACCCTCTGTAGACAGCTGCCTTCAGAGAAAAGAGACACTACTAGAAGAGCTGCTAATACATTATGAGAATATAGAGGTTAGAGGTTCCTTAGAAGTAGACATAGTAGTTAATGGATTCTGTTACAGGACTTATAGTTGCTATTAAGTTTGCCAATTGATGACTTTATTGTCAGATGAGGAGGAAAGGAAGAAACTATCTAAAATGCCTGCTGGCTATGTGTCCTTTACATGTCCTCCTAGGTTTCATGCCATCTTTGACTGCCTTCCTCATTTAGCCTAGCTCCTTATCATCTGTATCTCTACCCTATAATATATTTCTCTTTCTCTAGGTCAAGATGTATGACCTTCTCAAGTAGAATCTAGTATCCTTGCCTATTTTACTCATAGGTTTCCTGATTTAGTTAAATAGATCTCTTTAGGTCTATTGTTTTCCATAATCAGCCCCTATTTTACTTCCTATTGATCTATTGCTTATAGATTAGTCTCTAAGATCATATTGATTAGTTCTGTAGTTAGTTTCCCAAAACCTATCTATTTCACCTAAACTCTCCTTGTATTCCCTGTCCCCACTATATATAGAATCTCATCTACCTCCTAGAGTTCATGCCCTTCTTCTGATATGATCAGTTTTGTTAGTAGTCTAGGACTTGACATCCCTATTCTACTATACTACTTATATGTAATCTGCATTCCAGGTTTCTAACAACATCTCAAACCAAGTCAAATGGCTCAATGGCTAAACTCTATCTGTTTTT
>JAYJND010000017.1:0-40515 GCA_038382165.1 Ceratocystis alfenasii | reverse complement strand
CCTAATCAAAATCCAGTTTGAGTCCCCTATTAAATCCCTTCAAATTGATAGGGGACTTGAATTCAGTCAAATCACAAAAGTCCTAGCTAGTCAAGGCACTATCATCAGGAAATCAGCCCCTTATGCCTATAGCTCTAATGGGCTAGCAGAAAGATGGATCTAAACTCTACAAACTAGAGCTAGAGGACTTCTTACAGATTCACCACTCCCCTAGACTTTCTAGCCCTATGCATTAGACACTGCTGTTTATATTATAAACAGAACATCTATAAAGGGAAATAACTGGAAAACTCCCTTTGAAGCAGTCTATTAGTAGAAACCATACCTAGGAAACTTAGTGGTTTTTAGTGCTACTGCTTATGTATTTATGCCACCTGAGGAAAGATCAAGGACCTACTACAGTGATAGGCATACCTATGGAAGGGGTGTGTCATGGACAGGCAGGAAGGCTCTATGGGACTGACTCAACAGCTCATAGACAAGACAGGCAGGATAGGTAGACAAGGATGATGTCATGGGTTAGCCTACAGATGTTTGTATAAGCAGGTTCAGAGATAGTCAAAGATTATGCATTAAAGAGGAAAGGAAAGGGAAACTACTCTAAACTAGCTAGTTGGTGAGGAAGGTTCTTATAGTCCCCTTCTATGGGGTGGGTCTCCTATAGTGGGGCTGGCTAGTGTGTGTAAGGGAGTGAATCAAACTAATGGATGTATTGGCATAAGAACAGAAACAATCATTGAAGGAGAAAGAACTATCTAATACTACAGATGATAGAGGGTTCTACACTACTTTATACTGATGGAACAAGGGACTACTTCTTGCTAAGGGTCTAGACCACTAGGACTATTCTAGGGGACAGTCTGAGAGAGGTCTTAATATATAGGCTATTTCTATTGATTACATCTAAGATATATTCTAATGGATAGGTTGTTTCTAGTGATTGTATCTAAGACAGGTCTTAATAGATAGGCTACTTCTAGGGGATTGTATCTAGGGAGAAGGCCCTAGGCAAAGCCTCTATAGGTTGTAGACCCTAACATCAGCCCCTCCTCCCTTTTTCTTTTCCCTAATGGGTAGGAGAGGGAGGGTAGTGAACTTCTTATCAATTAGATATTCAGATCCTTCCTTCTTTATGTAAGTAAACTTCTAATACTTCTATATCTTCTAGTGTAGATGCTGGCTCCTAAGTTGCTTTCTAGTAGCCTTACTACTTGATGTAGTAGCTTTCCTCTTAAGTATAGCTGGCAGGGTAGTGTCCTAAGATCTTCTCTACTTCCTATTCTAGTATACTATCTACTATCACTAGATCTAGTTCAACTAGATATATGTCTTATAATAGGAATAGGTCTAAACTAATATAATGTAGTTAGTCAGTATAGAATATATCATAGCTATAGGCCCCTTATATATTGAGCTAGTAGGTGTGTGTTCCCACTGGTTCCTTGACTTAGGCCTTAGTATATCTAGGCTATAGTTTGTACCCTAGTCCTTCTTATTATTGAGTATATGAACTCTTTAAGACCTAGACCTAATCCCCTGCCTTAAAGTGTTAGTATAGGAGATGCTTCTAGTTACTCTACTCCTCTATAGTGACTCAGGTGTTAGATAGTGTAGCTTAGGCCTATATTACTATACCTTAGAGGCTCTAGAGTACTTATATAGCCTATGCTATAGGGCTATTATTCTTTAGGTCTAGGGATTCTAGGGAGTTTGGTGTAGAGGGGTTGAGTTCTACTAGGTCTAGATCATAACTATAGTATATAGTAAATATAGAGGTGTTTATCATAGAGCTAGTGGCTGTATTAAGGGTGAATTCCACTAATAGTAGGTAGCTTAGCTAATTCTTATATTTATAGAGGAGCTTAGTTAGTTTTGTCTTAATCTCATTATTGACTCTCTCTATAGCTCTATTCATCTATAGGTAATAAGCTATAGAGAGGTAGTATTCTACTTATAGTATAGTATATAGATGCCTCTAGAATACACCTGTGAACTATCTATCTAATATAATCATTATAGGGAGACTATATTAAGGGTAGTAGTGTTCTAAGAACTATTGTACTAGGTATAGGATATCTATAGAGTGGTATAGGATTAGGATTACTCCCTTAGAGAGGTGGTCAATAAGTGTCATGATATACTAGTAAGAGTGCCTATCCCACTCTACTACAGCTAATAGGCCTACTATATCAAGCCTAATATCCTACTATATCTAATCTAGTATAGGCAGTCCCTTTAGTAGTCCTTACTTTATCTATCACTAAGTATTCATACTTCTATATAACTTATAGTTATAGTAAAAGTATATAGTATCTTCTATATAATATAGCTAGAAGTACTATTTAGCTAACTTAGAGACTATTATCCTTTTCCCTAGGTGAATTAATACTATAGAGTTATGGATTACCTATAGTAGTCCTATATAGAGGGGTTCTGACACTAGTACCTAAATTCAGTTATACTAGTAGAGGTGTCCTACTATATCAAGGGTATATTCTGATATAGAGACTTTCTATATACCTTTAAGGGCCTCTGGCTAGTATAGTGCTCTAGTGGCTACTATACTTTATATAAGGGAGTATATATCATTAGATTTAATAGCTTCTTCCTATAGCTTATATAGGGGGGCACTATAGAAGGGGGAGGTAGGTAACTCATTAAATACCTTGACTTACTATACTTTCATTAACCTATTTCTATCTAGCTAGAGTAGTTAGTGCTTCTATACTATAATACAGGGGTCATTGCTATCTTTAGGTGTATTCAAGTAGGACAGTGTATTAGGGAGGGGGGACAGCTTCCCTAGTCAGTGTTTAAGCTTGAGGTTATATTCTAATAGGAGTAGGGCCTATTAGGCTTACTATTCTATAAGCTAGTGGGTCTCTGTAAAGTATATGAGGTTTTAGTGATTAGTTAGTATATATATAGGGTGTTAGGCCCCTTTTAGTTCTCCCCTCTATTCCTTGAGAGCCCTTATAATTACTAGTAACTCTTTGTTATAGATCTCATAGTTGGCTTCTAGTAGTGATAACTTCTTACTGAGGTATACATATAGGAATAGCTGCTTACTATGTGATTAAAGGAGAATAGCACCTATGCTATAACCTAATCAATCTACTTCTAGTATTATTAGTAGGTTATAGTCAAAGGTTTTTAGAATAGGGGTAGAGTAAAATACATCCTTAAGATCTTAGAAGGCTTTCTTAGCTTCTAGGGACTATATGAATAGGTTCTTTATAGCAGTTAGCTCTACTAATAGATAGGCTAGTGCTGAAAAGTCTTTGATGAAGATCTAGTAGAAATTCACAAAACCTATGAAGGACTGGACTTCCTTATATATAGTAGGGACTTCCTATTCCTTTATAGCTATAACTTTCACATAGTCTATCTTAGCTCTCCCTAGTGTGAGGATATAGCCTAGGTACTTGACTTCTTAGATAGTGAATGTATACTTATTGATATCAACTGTAAGGCTAGTGTGAACTAGTTTCTCAAGGACTTCATTAGCCTTCTTATAGTGATCCTCTAGTGACCCTTCTGAGAAGACTAGTATATCATCTACATATACTAAGTAAAAGTCATCTAGGTGTAAGGGCTGTGCCTGTATGTGTTAGGGTGATGCCCTAGGTCTGTGCAAGACCCCACTACACAGAGCTCACCTATATAGAGCCCCTCTCCTGCCAGTACAGTCTAGCTAGTTATTCCCTTTCCTCCTTAATGTATGTTCTTTGAACCTCTGAACTAGCTATAATGAAGATCTTGTATCCAACCTATGATATTAATATATATTCAAAATAAAAAAAACAATGCCTTCTCTTTTTATACTCTTTTGTTTTTATCTTCAATTTTTATACCTACCTTTATATCCCTTCCTAATGTTTTTCAATGACCTCTATCTTGACAATGACAGCTAAAAGAAGTAGCTAATAATGATATATAAATGATGAGGATTATAGGAATATAATGATTGATTGAATCAGATAAAGGAGGGGTTGCTATTACTATACTCTTAGGAATGATTGAATCCCTTTTAGAGCTACTATAAAGTGCTAATTCAAAGGGATAATAAGACACTATATATTACTCTACTAATATAGGGAGTACAATAGTTAGGGGATGTCCTGTGTAAGAGGAGAAGGAGGACCTGATAGCAAATTACATGGTAAACCTGAAGTGAAGGAGATTTAGGAATTGACTTAGGTGGTCTTAAAGATACTCCTCATTGAAGACAAGGGAGGACATATATTCAATACACTAAAAAGTGAAATGAAGAAGGAAGAAGAGGGGAGGCTAATGTAAGGGCTATGCCTGTATGTATTAGGGTGATGCCCTAGGTCTATGTAAGACCCCACTACACAGAGCTCACCTATATAGAGCCCCTCTCCTGCCAGTATAGTCTAGCTAGTTATTCCCTTTCCTCCTTAATGTATATTCTTTGAACCTCTAAACTGGCTACAATGAAGATCTTGTATCCAACCTGTGACACTAGGTACTCCTGTAAAACTGAGTTTAGGAACTACTAGAACTATGCTAGGGTATTAGCTAACCTAAAGGGTATTACATTCCACTCAAAACTCCCTAGCCTAGTGTAGAATACAGTCTTCTACTCATCTCCTAGCTTGATATAGATGTTATAGAATACTGAGACTACATTGAACTTAGTGAACTATTACACCTTATAGATTCTATATAGGGTTTCATTGAACTTAGGAAGGTGGAAATAATCCTTTTCTATATATTTATTTAGTACTTAGTAGTCAATATAGAAATATAAGCCTCCCTTAGGTTTTTAGATAAATAGGATTAGGGTAGTAGTAGTAGAGCTACTAATTCAGATGAATTTCTTCTTTAATAGGTTCAGGAGGGTCTGATAGAGCATAAGTAGCTCCTTATATGATATTTTATATAGGGGGCCCTAGGGGGCCTCACTATTAGGGACTATGAGGTTAATCTTATAGTTTATTCCCTCTCTCAAAGGGGGAAGTCAATATATATATAGGGCTTTAGGATTAAAAGTAATATAGTTATTAGGGGTCACCTATAGGGGGATCTTATCTACCTAGCTTAGGTCAACTAGTCCCTCTTCCTTAGCTAACTTGTGAAGAGCTAGGTTAATATCTTTAAGGGATACTATAAATACTAGTAGGTATTCTAGGGTTTCCTATTCTACTATAGTTTATATACTATTCTATACCTGTGATATATAGATCTCTTAGGGTCTCCTAGGTACCTTAGCCTAGGAGGAGTAGGGAATAGAGAAGTAGGGGAAAATTAGTTAGTTATACTTATAGTCAATTATAGCTAAGTATACTTTGTACTATAGGTAGCTAATAAGGATTTTATCCTATTTTATATTTAGGATGACTAGTGCTGAAACCTATTCCTCTAGTCTATTAATATCTATAAGGAAGTATATGACTTCTATTACTATTGAGGTAGGTTAGTTATTAAATAGGGCTAGATAGATTAGGGTAATAAGTATAGATCTATATAGGTCAAGCTATTTACATAAATAATTAGGTATAATAATAGAGGTTATATTTCCTGAGTCTACTAAAGTAGTAGTTAGATAGAATCTATTAACTACTATGTCTACTTCTAAGGAACCTCTAACCTCTATATTCTTATAATGTATTAGCAGCTCTTCTAGTAGTGTCTCTTTCCTCTGAAGGCAGCTATCTATAGAGGGTACTCTTTTCCTAGGGTCCTAGCCTATAGGCTAGGTAACTCCTCTTCTAAATCTTTAGTATTAGAGTCTATAACTAAAGGGGGCTGGGCTATTACTCAGGACACCTAGGCCCTTCTTTCTAATAGGTGAATAGGGGGGCCATAGGGGTAGCTACTAATAGTATATCCTAAGGCCCTATAGTGGAAATATAGTCTATCCTAGTAGTATTAGGTAAGGACCTCATCTAAGACCTAGACTACTTATTAGTATTTACCTTTAGAGTTATATACTATATATATCTATGTCTAGTCTATATAGTCTTCTCCTTTAGTAGTTATAGGAGGCTCCCTAGGGGCTGGTAGGGCCCTCTATAATAGGCTAGGGTGAGAAGATGATACTAGGGCTATATAATAGGCTTTATACTAGTCAACTACCTATATCTCTTACTAAAGCTCTTAGACCTATAGTACCTATATATTATATTCCTTAGGTAAAATTATAATATAGAAGTATAAGATATCTATAATCTTTAGGGAGATAGAAGACTTTAAGAGTTTAATCTTTTAGAAGTTAGTGAACTCATTATAACCTGAGAGGTATAAGAGTTCTTTAAACTACTATAGGTAGGCATTGAATAACTTATTTCCTTAGTGGAGTTAATATAGAGTAAAGTAGGCCTTACCTACTACTATTAGGTTATAATATTTAGTATATATTATTTCTAGGAAAGATTCTCCTAAGAGGAGGTTAGCTATATATAGGTATTAGACCTATACTATAGTATAATAGGTAATAGGTCCTTTAAGTTTATTGATTACTATAGTAATGAATTCCTTATTAGTATTTAGGAATTCCTTATTAACCTCCTACTTCATCCAGAGGTATTAGTAGTATATTAGGAAATCCTTAAGATCTCCTTTGAATATAGGAGCCTCTATCTTAGGGTGATATGAGGTACTCCCTATTATCCTCTATATAGGTAATCCTAAGAGGTACTTGAATTATATAAACAACTGTCCTTTGGCTTCAACTATAGCCTAGAGCTATGTAATATAGCAGAGGTAGTTTGCATAGGCTTTGACTACTTTATCTACTAATTTCAGGTTAGTGGTGTGAGCTTCTATTAGGGGGTCTATTTCTATAGAAGAAGCCTGAGGGGTATTCTCTAGCACTTAGGGGTTTATTGTAGTGTAGGTTCTATAGGTTCTATGTCTTCTATGAGTTCTATGTCTTCTATAGGTTCTATGTCTTCTGTGAATTCTATGTCTTTTGTTTTATAAGTATATTCCTTATAGTGCTGGTATTACTCAAATAGTAAGAGGAATAATTATGATATAAGGGAGTGAATCAAACTAATGGATATATTAGCATAAGAATAGAAACAATCATTAAAGGAGAAAGAACTATCTAATACTATAGATGATAGAGGGTTCTACACTACTTTATACTGATGGAACAAGGGACTACTTCTTGCTAAGGGTCTAGACCACCAGGACTATTCTAGGGGACAGTCTGAGAGAGGCCTTAATGCATAGGCTGTTTCTATTGATTGCATCTAAGACATGTTCCAATGGATAGGTTGTTTCCAGTGATTGCATCCAAGACAGGTCTTAACAGATAGGCTGCTTCTAGGGGATTACATCTAGGGAGAAGGCCCTAGGCAAAGCCTCTATGGGTTGCAGACCCTAACAGTGTGTCCTTCTAGGCACAGCCCTTACATCTGCCTCCTTCTCCTTCTTGTTTCTGGTTATTGTGTATTAGTTTCCTTCCACTCTTCTAGTGTGATAGTATTCTCTAGATATTCAGCTGGTTCCTATGTAGGCTAATTCCACCCTTACTATTTGACTCAGTATTATAACTTGCTATATCTTATCCTCTAGTTCAGTATCTTTTCCATATTATATTTATCTATACTATCTTCATGTCCTACTAGGCCTAGGTAGTTATTGTGAGTAGTCTAGGATAGGAAAGTATTATCTGCTATAGGTCTGAGTTAGTTAGTATAGTAGGTGTCATGGGCTATTAAGCCTAGTATATCTAGCTTATAAGTATGACTATTAACCTTCTCTTTCACTTTGTAGTAGATATGTTTGCTTTATAGTCTATATCCTAGTCCTAGTCTAAAGTACTCCTTTTACAATGTCAGCTAAACCTAGTCACCTAGTTAGTAGTCTCTATATAGCCTTTGTTTCCTATTTATAGCTTCTTCTATAGTAGCTCTAGCTATAGTAAGATTTACCTTAGCCTAGTCTTGAGCAGTCCTTAATTTGTCTAGAACTCATTTTACTTGGCTAAGCAGGCTATTAGGGTTTAGCAGTAGTGTCTAAGGGGGTTCTAGGTCAATTGTCTTAGGGTAGTAGCTATGACTAAGGAAGAATAATGATATTGAGGTTATACTACTTAGTATTATATTAAGAGTAAACTCAATTATTAGGATAGCCTTTAACTAATATAGTCCTTAGGCTCTAAGCTTAGTAAGTTTAGACTTGACCTTAGTGTAAGGGCTGCACCTGTATATGTTAGGGCAATGCCCTAGGTCTGTGTGAGACCCCACTACACAGAGCTCACCTATATAGAGCCCCTCTCCCACTAGTATAGTCTAGCTAGTTATTCCCTTTCCTCCTTAATATATATTCTTTGAACCTCTGAACTAGCTATAATGAAGATCTTGTATCCAACCTATGATATCAATATATATTCAAAATAAAAAAAATAATACCTTCTCTTTTTACACTCTTTTGTTTTTATCTTCAATTTTTACACCTACCTTTACATCCCTTCCTAATGTTTTTCAATGACCTCTATCTCAATAATAATAGCTAAAAGAAGTGGCTAATGACAATGTATGAATGATATGGATTATAGGAATATAACAATTGATTGAATTAGATAAAGGAGGGGTTACTATTACTATACTCTTAGGAATGATTGAATCCCTTTTAGAGCTACTATAAAGTACTAATTCAAAGGGACAATAAGATACTATATATTACTCTACTGACATAGGGAGTATAATAGTTAGTAGATGTCCTGTGTAAGAGGAGAAGGAGGACCTGATAGTAAATTACATAGTAAACCTAAAGTGAAGGAGATTTAGGAATTGACTTAGGTAGTCTTGAAGATACTCCTCATTGAAGATAAGGGAGGACATATATTCAATATACTAAAAAGTGAAACAAAGAAGGAAGAAGAGGGCAGGCTAATGTAAGGGCTATGCCTAAATGTGTTAGGGTAATGCCCTAGGTCTGTGTGAGACCCCACTACATAGAGCTCACCTATATAGAGCCCCTCTCCCACCAGTACAGTCTAGCTAGTTATTCCCTTTCCTCCTTAATGCATGTTCTTTGAACCTCTGAACCAGCTACAATGAAGATCTTGTATCCAACCTGTGACACTTAGTATTCATCCTCTCAATAGCTCTATTAGTTACTAGGTGGTATACTGTTATTGACCTCCTTTCTACTCTAAGTTCTATGTAAATCATTTTCTAACCTATATTAATGAATTCTTAGTCTAAAAGTATAGATCTTAGTAGCCTATAGTACCTATAATAGTTATAGAAGAAAGCATTAGCTATATTTTCTATATCTAGTGCTTTTATTAGTATTAGGAGCACTCCTTTCAGTATGTAGTCAATCATAGTGAGTATATAGGTAAATTCCTCCTTACCTTTCTTCACTATTAGTAGTAGGCTAATGAAATTAATTATAATGTCTTACTATAGCTGATCTAGGATAGGTAGAGGTTTCAATAAGCCCTCTTTACTAGTATACTAAGTATTTATACTACTATAGACCTAGTAATTTCTTGAAAATCATTATATATCTATAATAAAGTTAGGCTAAAAGAATATATGAGCTAGTTCTATATATAGTATATTCTTTCTAGGATATATAAGGGTAGGTGAGTTATAAATGTCTTATATCAATACTATTCTCAAAGGTTCTGAATTAGGGACCTAAAATCAGCCTTAGTATAGTACATATATCTTATCATCTAAGGAGCAGTCACTAATACCTATATATAGTCTATATCTGAGATCTTCTAGCCACTAGCTATCTTTTACTATTAGATAGGTTCTGATTTATTCAAGATCTTTATTATTATCTATAGCCTTAGACTATATACTCTTTATTTTCTCTAGCAGTGAATCTAGGGGTGTGGCTTCACTTGGAACTAGAAGTTGGCTATCAGTACACCTCACTTTAAGCACTTCATTAACTCTATTTCTCTAGGATTATAGTAGCTATTGTTTTCATTCCTTGAATTGACTATTGTCTAGGCCTTCTGGTATGTCATGCTATGACAAGGTGTCAGGGAGTATAGAGAGCTTACCTAGGTAGTAAGTAATAAAACAATTATACTCACTTAGTATTAAGTACTAATAGGCTTGATATTCTAATAGATGTTAGAGCCTTGTAAAGTATAGGAGGTTCTTATGATCTAATACCACCTTAAAGACATCCTTTAAACCTTTTAGTTCACTATACTATTCCTTAAGTATATAAATGATTATAAGAAGTTCTTTATTATGAATAGGGTAGTTATATTCTGATATAGTTAGTTTTCAGCTTATATATATATAGGGGTGTTTAGAACTATCTAGCTAAATCTATAGGAGAGCTATACCTATAGTATACCTAGAGGCATCTACCTCTACTATTATTATTAATTCCAGGTCATAGCTATATAGGATTAGTACTGAGGTAAAGGCTTACTTAAGTTTCCTAAATGCCTTATCTACTACTTCATTCTAGTGAAATGTTTTCTTTACTATTACTAAGGCATTAAGTAGTATAATGACTTCAGAATAGTTGTCAATAAACCCTTAGTAGAAATTGCAAAGCCCTAAAAATTTCCTTATATACTATATAGAACTTAGTATTTCCTATTCTGAGATTACTAAGATTTTCTTTAGATCTATTAGGATCTGACCAGGTCATAGGATATATCCTAGGTATATGATTTCCTGAGTTATGAACTCATACTTATTAATATCTATAGTTAGGCCTCCTTCTTATAGATAGGTCAAGGCTATGTTGACTTTCTCATAGTAATCTTCTAGGGTTCTATTTGTAAAGATAAGAATATCATCAATATATATAGAGGCCTAAACATTAAGGTATAGTTATAATAGGCTATTAATGAATCTCTAGAAGTATTTAGGTGTATTAGCTAGTCTAAATAGTATTATATACTACTTATAAAGTCCCTAGTGAGTCCTGAAAGCTATTTCCTATTCATCTCCTATAGTAATCTGAATATTATAGAAGGTAGAGATAATATCTAGTTTCATAAAGAGGGTTGCTTCTGAGATATAATATAGGGTCTCTATGATGTTGGGAAGTGGGTATTAGTCCTTTATTATTACTCTATTAAGAGCTCAGTAGTCTATATAGAAGTATAAACCACTACCTGGTTTCTTAATGAATAGGATTAGTATAGTGGCTATAGACTTACTTAGGTGTATATAATCTTTCTATAGTAATGTCAGAATTATTTAGTGAAGAACTAGGAGTTCATTATAAGACATCTTATAGAGAGGACCCTATAGTGCTTTATTATCTAGGATAGATAGCTTAATCTCATAGTCTATTCCTAGATAGTAAGGAGGGAGGTACTTAGTAAATTATATATCTAGGTTGAAAGTATTAATATTTTCATTTAATACCTAAGTAGGTACCTTGCTTTTCTACTTTAATAGGTCTATAGGTAGTTAGTCTTAGTAAAGGTAGTCTAGGGCTTTATTGATGTCTTCTACTATAGCTCTGAAAACTTTAGCCTTATATATGCTATAGTCTTTACTATCTTTTTCAATCAACTGTTTGAAAGTTCATAGCCTCCTTATAAACTGAGGTTTAGCTGGTATTATAGTGTTTCTACTATAGACTATGATATTACTACTTTTGAAGGTGATTATATCTCTTTTATAGTTAATTACTACATTTTTTCTCTTAAGCTATAGGTATCTAATCAGAACTTCATCTATTAGGTTTAGGATAACCTAGGTAGTATACTTTTCTTTGAAGCTACCTATATCTATTTCAAAAAAGGTAATTTAGTCTAAGATAGTAGGCTTTATACTATTAAACAGGGTTAGGCTATAGGGTTTCCTAGCCCTTTACATAGGGAGCTTATTCTTTATCATAATTCTTTCACTAATCATAGAGGTTAAGGCACTGCTAGTATCTATTAAGGTGATGGATAGGAGGTTCCTATTAATAACTATATCTACCTCTATAGCCTAGTTCTTATATAGCTATTCCTTATCCTCCTTTTCCTAGTTTAATATGAATTGTTTAGGCCCCTCCTTATGTCATGGTACACCAGTGCTTCCCATTTGACAACTGCCTTGTGTGTAAGGCTTCATGAGATACAAGAAGATTCAATTGCATAACAGCTCTGTATTAAAGAAGAACTCAATGAGTTCTAAAAGAAACTAAAGTGAGCTATGCTAACTATAGTGGTTAGGTGGTTTATATGTACATTAGGAAATATGCACTATGGCAGAGGGACTAAAGGGAGACACTAGGAAGAGACACTAGGAGACACTAGGAGGCACTAGGGAAAGGGCTAGGGAGAAAAAGGGACTTTTAGTACATTGTATGGTTTCCTAGGTGAGGGCAGGGCCTAAACTATACATAATCCATAGATCATTATAATCAATCCCTTCCCCTCCTTTCAGGTTGCCTAGGGATAGTTAGTGGTCTACTCATATTCTTCTAGGGCAGCTATGTCTTTAAGGTGTACTAATAGTTCCTAGGTTAGTTCTATATAACCTATCTATTTTACTAATACTTGGTATTGTTTCCTGTATTTCTAGTATTGAAGGATCTTATCCACTTGGTATTCCCCTGTAACTATATTATTTATAGCCTCCTCCTATGATATCAGGGGTGGCTTATGATTAGAGGACACTTAGGATAGCAATAGGTCTTCTCTATGTCAGTAGACTAGGTTGATGTGGAATACTAGGTAGATGCCAGAGGGGGTATTGAGTTTGATAGCATAGGATCTAACAAGGCTAATGACTTTATATAGTAGTACTAACTAGTTGAGTTTCTTTAAGGGGTATAGGGTATAGATATTCTTGAGTCTTAGATAGACTCTATTACTGACTTGAAATGATTCTATAACTTATTAGCCTTTATTAGTATGTTATTCCTATACTTCTTAGGCTAGGGCTATAGATGCCTAGGAGAATGTAGTGGCTTCACAGTGCTTTGCTAGCTAGTTGTGTCCTGCTATAGCTAGGGAAATACTTGAGCTAGTGGGGTGTAGAGCATTAGTTTCAATAGGGTCTATATAGTAGCTATAATAGAAAAAGAATAGGCTAATGCCTATAGATGCTAAAACCTAGTTATTCAAGGTGATCTGTACTTAGGGTAGTAGGGAAGCCTAGTCATCTTATAGGTAGGCTGTGAATGCCTAGAGGTATATCTCTATTTCCTAGTTTGAGTATTCCTATGCTCTATTAGTCTCTAGGTAGAAGGCTATAGATAAATAATAAGTGATCCTAAGTTAGTAGTATACTTCAGCCTAGAAAAGGCTAATGAATTATAGACCTTAGTCAGAGGTGATTATATATAGGGTTCTATAGTGAGTAAATATATAGACTAAGAAAGCTTTAGCTATATTATAAGTAGTGGAAGACTTTAGGGATATAAGGACTTTAGACTTTGATAGCTAGTCAGTGACACCTATAATGATAGTATACCTATTAGAGGGTAGAAGGTCAATAATGAAATTGACTATAATTTCTTACTAAGTCTATTCTAGGATTAGGAGGGGTTTTAGGAGGCTATACTTCTATTCCCACTATATTTTACTCTATCTACAAGTGTCATAGTTTCTTATAAAGTACTATATATCTTCTATTAACCTAGGCCAGGTGTAGGAGTGGCTTATAAGGTCTTATGTAATAGTAGTGCTAGGGTGGCCTATTAGACTTAAATCATAGGTAGCTTGAATTATTGCTATATAAAGTGGCTTATAGGCTAGGATCCATAGGTGCTCCTGCTATAAAAGGTATATTTCTAAGTCAAGGGAGTATTCACTGATTTACTAAGATAGGCCCTAGTCATTAGGGAATGTATATACTTTTCCTTATACTACTGAGTAGGCTTACTAGTATCTCTCATTATATCTTAGTGTAGTGTCCTATAGGTTATAGAGTTCTAGGTTAGTGAATAGAGATAGAAGACTTAGGTAGGGAGTAACTTCCAAGCCTTCTAGATCTTTATTAGGGTTTTTAGACTATATTACTATAGTGATAATAAAGTTCTTACTATAGGGGTATAGCATCTAGTGAACTCTAGATTATAGTCTATTATTAGATAGGTTATATAGGAGGTCTTGGTTATGTTAGGATAGGGTATTAGAGGTGACTTATGTCATTCCAGGTCTATATATCAGTATAAAGTCAAAGTCAGATAATTCATAAGACTAGTGGTATTAATATTCTAAAAGGGTCTGATAGGTTTAGAAGTAGATGAGGTTATAGTAGTCAGTATATACTTAGAATGTAATGCCAGCTAAGAAAGGGTACTAATATTTCAAGTAGGAAAAGAATACTAATATTTCCTTATTATAGATGAGATAGTTGACCTTAGCTAGGGTGAGTTTCTATGAGAAGTATATAATAGGCTACTAAAGGGAATCCAGGCCCTACTATCTCAATAAGGCTCCTATTACCTATCTAGAGGCATCTACTTCAATAATAGTAAGGTGATCAGGGTCATAGGTAGCTAGGACAGGTATAGAGATAAGGGCCTAGTAGAGCTTATCAAAAGCTTCTTACTAGTCTAGGCCCTAAATAAATAGTTAGTCTTTCTTAGTTAGTATAGTCAGTAGTATCACTAAAGTCAAGTAGTTCTTAATAAAATAGCAGTAGAAGTTTATAAAGCCTAAGAAGCTATAGAGGCTATATATAGAAGTTAGGGCTTCCTATTCTTAAATTGTATAGGTCTTTTCAGGGTTAGTGTAGATTCTAATACTAGGCTCTATAATAAAGCCTAGATACTTGATTAAGGAGGATTTGAAATCACTCTTATCCTAATCTAGTTAGAGGCCTATATTATCTAGGGCTTTAATGATCTGATAGATAAGCTTATAGTAGTCTTCTCTAGAACCTGAAGTATAGATCACTATATTATCTAGGTAGGCTAAGTAGGTAATGCCTAGCCACTAGGAAAGGATATAGTTAATGAACTGCTAGAAGGAAGCCAGTGCTCCACTTAAGCTGAATAGAGTTACTAGCTATTCAAAGGAGCTAAGATAAGTGTAGAAAATAGTCTATAGTTCATAGCCTTCTTTAACTTAAAGATAGTAGAAAGTAGAGATAATATTGACTTTAGAGATGTATTTAGCTAATATAATGTCATAGAGGGTATTATAGATGTATAGTAGTAGGTATCTATCCTTCTCTATAGCATTGTTCAGAGTATAGTAGTCAATGTAGAAATGAATGCCTCCACTAGGTTTCTTGATAAAGATCACTAGGGCTCCTCCTTCAGCACTACTAGCCTGAATGAAGCTAGAGTCAAGGAGCTTATATAGGGTTTTCCATAGGACTAGTAGCTCCTCTCTACTTATAGAATATAAGGGATATATAGGGGTTGATTCATCTAGTTTTAGTCAGATCTCAGTATCTAGGCCTAGTCATAATAGTAGTAGAGTAGTAGCCTTCTTCCTATCAAATGCACTAATCACTAGGAGTAGCTAGCTAGGGTAAGACATTTAGGGGTCAGTATAGATCTTAGTTTATAAGGCTTTCTCAATATTATAGAGGGAGGCTGAAAAGATATAGATGCCTTTAGTCTTAGTAACTTAGGCCTAGAGTACCTATATTATATACTAGGAAATAGCTATAGTAACTAGGTCAAGGGGGGTAGTTGTAAGGTAGAGTCTAAAGGGTTATTATAAGAGGACTTCATTCTAGGCTAGGTGTATAGAGGCATTATAGTCTATTAGCTAATATTAGCCTAGTATTAGGTCTTCTATCTAGTCAGAGACAATGTATATATAGAGTTTTTCATTATAACCCCTAAGGCCTAAGTTAATCATAGTGATCTAGGTTATTATTAGGGGGTTTAGGTCACTGATGACTTATTCAACTAGATAGGGTATAATAGATAGGGTAGTGGCTTTACACCTAAGAGCAGTATATAGGGAAATAGTAGTAAGATAGAGGTATCTATTATCAATGAAAGTAGTAGTAAAGATATGTTTATTTAGAGTTATATCTATATAAGTACCTATTACTCCTATTTCTTTCTTAGTAATTATCTCCCCTTCAGGCACTAGATAGTAATAGTCATCTAGGCCTAGTAGTTTTCTAGGTGTTTAGTAGAGACTAGGGTATTATCAGGTTACTAGGCTTCTATAGCTTAGGTCACTACTAGCTACCCCTGGTTAAGGGGGTAGTTCTACTATAGGTGCCCTGGTTTATAGTAGTAGAAATATAAGTTTATCTACTTTAGGTTCTCCCTCTCTCCTAGGGTTATAGGCTTGAGGGGGATATTAGATAGTTACTAATCTATTCTATCTAGTAAGGGAGTGGCCTAGGTCAGGGGTACTAGAGCAGGTGTCTAATAGCTAAATCTAGGGAGTGTATTTACCTAGGTCTAGCACCCTCTTACTACTTCTAGGTCAGAAGCTAGGCTAAAGACCTTAGAGACAAAGGTAGAGTAGGTTTTAGCTTTAACACCTATATAGATAGCCCTAATAAGGTCATTATTAAGGTATTATTTAAGGATTAAGATATATATATAGTCACTAATAATCCTAGCCTTAAGGAGTAGGTTCTCAAATTTTAGTATAAACACTGAAAATAGTTCATTGTTTCCCTGACTTAGGCTATATAGCTTAGCCTTAGTATATTCCTCTATATAGGGATCTAGAAATATAGTATCTAGTGCTTTGAGAAATTAGGCAGTAGTGTAATACTTCAATTTAGCCTATCTATATAGTAGTGATACCTTGGTTTACACTATAGTAGATATCTATATCTATAGGTAGGTGAACTAGTTACTGTTATTACTAATGGCATCACTATCTTACTCTAGCTTAGCCTCTGCTATCTAGGACTATACCTAGTATTCTAAACTCTTTCCTAAGAAAAGGTAGATATCAGGGAGCTATAGCTTAGGGTACCTAGCTAGTTAGGACTCTAGGAACACTAGGACTATAGGGGCATTAGGTGCCACTAGTACTTCTAGTGCTACTAGGGGTGCTTAGGGTACTAGGGGTACTTAGGGTGCTAAGGTAGTAAAAGCCTAGGTCATCTATAATAGGCTAGTTGTAAGTTATTGCTAGAGGTTTTTTATTTCCTCCTAGAACTATTATATCATTTACTCTTAGTTGTACTTAGAGTATTCTAACTTCTAGTTAATCTCCTGCTAGTTATGCTAGGAGAGCTCTAGCTAGCTATACATCTCCTCTGATACATGTTTCATCTCAGTAGGTATTAGGAGTATTGTAGACTTAGGAGTAGGAGTAGGTGAGACTAGGTTTGAGGGATTCATTGTAGTAGTATTACTAGGTGTAGATAGAGGATAGAGGACAGAGGACAGAGGATAGAGGACAGAGGATAGAGGATAGAGGATAGAGGATAGAGGACAGAGGACAGAGGATAGAGGACAGAGGACAGAGGACAGAGGATAGAGGACAGAGGATAGAGGATAGAGGACAGAGGATAGAGGACAGAGGAAAACAAAGGTATAAAGGGGGAATTTATCAATTCAGTGAAAGGAAAAAAAAGATTGAGTTCTAATATAAGGCTTCACAAGATATAAGAAGATTCAATTGTATAACAGCTCTATATTAAAGAAGAACTCAATGAGTTCTAAAAGAAACTAAAGTGAGCTATGCTAACTATAGTAGTTAGGTGGTTTATATGTACATTAGGAAATATACACTATGGCAGAGGGACTAAAGGGAGACACTAGGATGAGACACTAGGAGACACTAGGAGGCACTAGGGAAAGGGCTAGGGAGAAAAAGGGACTTTTGGTGCATTGTATGGTTTCCTGGGTGAGGGCAGGGCCTGAACCATACATGATCCATAGATCATTACATTATGTAGCCTCACAACTAAAAGGCCTGTGCCACCTTGTTATATTACACCAGTGGCTACCCTGTGTAACCCCTCAACCAAAAGGCTTATGCTAAGTATGACTACTACTAAGATATAACTCACTATTATTATACAATTCAGTACTAGATATAACTCACTATTATTATATGATTCATTACTAGATATAACTCACTATTATATCATAATGCTATAATATAACTCACTAAAGTAGCCCTAGCTAGTCAACTTCTATAGTTATATAGTCTAGTTAGATCCTATCCCTCTATCCTGTAATATTACTCCCTAAGCAATGTCCTTGTCCTCTATTCCCCTGTACTAGTTATTATAAATATACTATTCTCTCTATCCTTATCCCTGTCTACCTGTTCTATCTATCTGTCTACTGACCTATTCTATTAAATTCCTTAAGTTTACTACCTGCCCATGACATTACATTACTTCTTCCTATAGATACTAATGAGATGTCTGACTGCCTAATCCCCCCCTTTATACCTAATGACTTCAAGTCATTCTATACTTATATTTCCTTAGAGCCTGAAAATTAGCTGAAATACTTCTAAGCTATTTATAACTATACTAAGAAAGCTAATACATAAATTATCAAGCTAAGAAATACCCTGACCACTGAATCCACTAAACTATAGGACTAGATTATAGTATATGAAGCTGACCAGAAGGTCCTCCTATCTATATAGGCCTAGCTCAATATTCTGAAAGAATAGCTAAAAGAATAATAGTAGGAAGCCTAAGACTAAATCTCTAAAGCCTACTAGAGTAAATAGAAGGCCCTTGAAATAGTCTAAGCTAAGATACCCTAAGCCACCTCTATCCCTAAACTACCTACACAGGACCCTACTATAGAAATAAGGGAGGACCCCCTGCCTATAGAGACTACTTCTACCTCCTACTACTCTAAATAACTACCTGACCCTAATAAGTTTAATAATAACTATTAAGATCTTCACTAGTTCATTTCCTAGATCTATGAGAAGATAATCACTTACTATAACTGTTTCCTAATAGCCTAAGCCTATATAGCTTATGTTAATAACTGCCTGAAGGGACTAGTATATACCCTCATCCTACTATATGTCTAGAAGGGCTACTACTGACTCTCTGACTATTAGGTAGTCCTGAAAGTCCTTAACTATACTTATAGAGACCCTGACTAGATAAACTATACCTATACTAAGCTATTCTACCTTTACTAAGGTAATAAGGAGTTTATAAACTTCTTTTCAGAATTTCAATACTTAGCTCTTAAAGGAGAAGTGAGTGAGCTGACTCTACTAACCCTCTTTGAATAGAATATCTCTAAGGAACTCTATACTATATTACTATACTATAAACCCCCTAGCTATAAATACCACTAGTTCACTAACTTCCTTTAGACCCTTGAAAACTAAATAAACTACTTTAGGCTTATGAACTTATTCAATACCCTAGCCTATTCTTCAGCTAACTAGAACTATACTCCTGCCCCTAATACTCATACCCCTACCCCCTAAGCCCTAGTACCTAGGAATATAACCCTAAGGGGAATAATAATACTAACTCTAGACCCTAATACTATAGACTTATCCTACTAGTGCTATACTAACTACTGAGAAAAAGGTAAGTACTATTACTATAGCTTAAGAAATCACCTAGTAGCCTAGTGCCCCTGACCTAATACCTATTAGCTATACTCTACTATACTACCTAGCTCTAAGGTAACCCCTCTACCTCTGCCCCCCTGATCTTCCTACTACTAATATGACTCCTTTATATCTATCTACTCAAGCTACTCCAGTGAGGGATTGAAAAATAGAGCCTACCTAGAATAAGTCACCCCTAGGGGGAACCTCCTAGTGTAATCCTGAACTAGATGATCTATATCTTAGCTACTACTATATATAGTCTTCTAATTAAGGAGGAATATAACTAGTAGTCAGATCTTATAATCCTTCCTATAGAACTGTCTTTCTAAGATCACTCCTTCCTAACTTATACCCTTACTAACTATAGTACTAAAGGGAAAGCCTTTATTAATACTACTTAGGTATCTCTATACTAAATTCTAACCTACCCCCTCTACTCTCTATTTAGAATAGAAGTATTCAATAGAAGAGAAACTGAAGCTGGAAAATACACCTATTATATCTATACTCATCTCTATATAAATAACTACTATTAGAAGAATGTTTTATTCTTTATCACCTAGCTTACTCATTACCCTATAGTCTTAGGTATACCTTAGCTAAAGCAATATAATCTAACTATCTACTTTACTAATTACTTAATTATTTTTAATAGTAAATACTACTATAATAATTGTAATGTCCCTAGTAAGCCTGAGAAGCTTTAGGCCTTATATAATATCCCCTATAAAGATTGACCTAGTAACTTGCCCCTATAACCCTTAGCCCTTTATAATCTAAATATTATCCCTATCTTAAAGGAAGGTACTATTACCTACTCCTACTAGTCTATCTATTAACTATTTATAATGACACTAGAAGAAATTGATTACATTCTGAACTATCCTAACCCCCTGGACTCCCTAAGTCCCTAGGAACCTGAACCCTTTTCCCTACCTACTGAATTATTAGATTTTACTAATGTTTTCTCCCCTCATGAGGTGGAAAAACTACTACTACACTAACCTATAGATCACTATATCCCCCTAATAGAAGGTGTAAAACTGCCCTTTAGGCCTCTGTACTCTATATCCTGAGATAAACTGAAAGCCCTCTATGAATAGCTTAATGAAAATCTCTAGAAAGGTTTTATCTATCCTAGCTCCTTATATATTACCTCTCCTATTCTATTTATAAAGAAGGCTAATAGAGGACTGTGTTTCTATATTGATTATTATACCTTGAATACTATAACTATTAAGGACTAATACCTACTGCCCCTAGTTAAGGAAACCCTAAATAATCTTTATAGAATACACTACTTCTCTAAGATTAATATCATCTCTACCTTTAATAACCTCTATATAACTACTAGAGAAGAATACTTGACTGCCTTCTATATATGTTTTAGCCTCTTTAAGAGTCTAGTCATACTATTTAGACTGATAGGAGCCCTATCCTCCTTCTAATAATATATTAACTCTTCCCTAAGAGAATATCTCAACCTATTCTATATAATGTATTTAGATGATATTCTGATTTATAGTTATACCTATGAAGAATATACTGAATATCTCTATATAGTCCTCAAACACCTCTATACCACTGGAATATACACCTAGGCCCTGAAGTATAAGTTCTACTATACTAAAACTAAGTTCCTAGGCTTGATTATTAGGTGTAATAGCATTTATATAGACCTAGTTAAAGTCATAACTATATATACTTAGCCTACCCTAAAATCCCTAATAGATACCTAAGCCTTCCTTAGCTCTAGTAACTTCTACTACTACTTTATCTATGACTTCTCTAGCTTAGTCACTCCCTTAACATATTTGATAAAGAAAGATATCCCCTTTCTATAGGATTCTACCTATGAATTAGTATTCTAAACTCTGAAAGACCACTTCTCCTCTACCCCTGTCCTAGCCTATTTCAATTAGGATAAGGATATTATCCTTAAGACTAATATATCTAATTATATATTAGCTAGTGTCATATCCTAATATAATGACAATAGTACCCTCTACCCTATTGCCTTCTTCTCTAAGAAGTATTTAGTAGCTGAGTACAACTATGAAATCTATAATTAAGAACTCCTAGCTATTATCTACTATTTCAAGGAATAGTGTCCTGAACTAGAAGGTGCCCCTTTGCCTATGAAGGTCATTACTAACCACTGAAATCTAGAGTACTTCATATCTATAAAGCAACTCAACTACTATTAGGCCTAATAGTCTGAATTCCTATCCTAATTTAACTTCTATATTATTTACTACCTAGGTAAGCTTAGTATAAAGCCTAATTTACTCATATACTAGTTAGAAGACTTACCTAAGGAGGGTGATGACTATCTTCTACACTAGAGCTAAACTATTCTAAAGAATCATAACCTACTACCTAATACTAGCTACTAGACCTATCTAAACTAGATCACCCTACTAATAAATCTATAAGAACTCTTCTATACTATATATAATTCTAACCCTATACCCTATATTACTTTAGTAGTAATCCTGAACCTAGAGATAAACTACCTACTAATACTTACCCTAGCTGAGTATTTAGAATGTAAAGGCTACCTATATATATAAGACTACTTATATATTCCTAATAGTAATGACCTGAAAGTAGAGCTCCTCTACCTATACTATGACTCCCCTGTCTCTAGTTACCTAGGTCATTCTAAAAGTTATAACCTCCTATCCTAGGAATACTACTAGCCTGGTATAGTAAGGTATATCACCTACTAGGTTTACTAGTACTATACCTACCACTATATAATACCCTTCTATAATAGCTAGAAAGGCCTACTCTATCTACTACCTATTCTAGAGAAGGTATAGTATAATATATCTATTGATTTCATTACCTACTTACCTAAGAGTAATAGCTATAATACTATCCTTATAGTTATTGACTACCTGACTAAGATATATCATCTAATTCCCTATTATAGTAACTGTAATACTAAAGACACTGCCTATCTATACCTAAAGAATATCTAGAAGTTATATAGCCTTCTATTAACTATTATCTTAGACTAAGGACCTCAATTCATTACTGAATTTTAGAGGTGCCTATCTTAGTCCTTAAAAATTAAACCTACCCTATCCTCTACTCACTACCCTAAAACTAATAGTTAAACTAAGAGAATGAATTCAGTCTTAGAATAATATCTATATGTGTATATAGTATATCTATAAGACAATTAGGAAGATTAGTTACTACTAGCTGAGTTTTCTAGTAATGTATACTACTCTGAAACCACTAATATTTCCCTATTCTTTATAAACTATGGATTTCAACCCTAGATAGGATTCAAGCTAATCTCTGACCTGCCTAGTTCTACCTAGTCCTGAGATACTACTGCCTTTGCTACTTAAATGGAAGAGATTACAGAACTGACCTATTCTGAAATAGTAATAGCCTAAAACTTCTATATAGAGTAGGTAAATCAGCACTACTAACTACCCTACCAGTTCCAAGTCAATGATAATGTCTAGCTTAATGCCTAGATAATTCAAACTAGCCACCCCTAAAAGAAGCTTAACTAGAAGAACTTAGGACTATTCTATATCTATAAGATTATAAGCCCTTATACTTATAAACTTGAATTGCCTACCTCTATAAGGATATATCCTATATTTCATATGTCTAAGCTCTAATATATTAATACCTCTAATCTAATCCTTAGATAAGTCTATCCACCCCTACCTCATATTGAAGTGACTGAGTAAACTGAGTATGAAGTCAAAGAAGTCCTGGATTCCTTCTAGGAACACTAGGGCTATAGATACCACCCCTACCTGAAATATATTATCTATTAGACTAGTTATAATAATCTAATGACTAAACCTACTAAGTACTTAAAGAATGTAAAGTAGTTAGTTGACAACTACTATCACTATTATCTAGATAATCCTAGCCCTTAGATGAAACCTATTAGTTGCTCCTCCTATATTAATTGAGCTCTAGTATAAAGAGGGGGGTACTATTATAATATACCAGTGCTTCCCATTTGATGACTGCCTTATATAGCCTCATAACTAAAAGGCCTGTGCTACCTTATTATGTTATACTAGTGGCTACCCTATATAACCCCTTAACCAAAAGGCTTATACCAAGTATAACTACTACTAAGATATAACTCACTATTATTATACAATTTAGTACTAGATATAACTCACTATTATTATATGATTCATTACTAGATATAACTCACTGTTATATTATAATACTATAATATGACTCACTAAAGTGGCCCTAGCTAGTCAACTTCTATAGTTATATAGTCTAGTTAGATCCTATCCCTCTGTCCTGTAATGTTGCTCCCTAAGCAATGTCCTTGTCCTCTGTTCCCCTACACTAGTTATCATAAATATACTGTTCTCTCTGTCCTCATCCCTGTCTACCTGTTCTGTCTGTCTGTCTACTGACCTGTTCCATCAAATTCCTTGAGTTTACTGCCTGCCTGTGACACCTTAGACCTCTATACATGACTTTATATAGAGGTATCTAGTTTTCTAAAGGGGTGTCTTCTTTATCTAAGGACTTCTCTAACTCAGGACTTACTTCCTCTACCTTTCTGATAGGCCTTGAGGAGCTCACTAGGGGTTATACTAGAAGGTAAGGGCATTGAGCTGATTTATAGCCTAAAGCACTATAGTAGTAGTAGTGTCCTTCTTAGTAGTGTTTATTAATCTCTTCCTTAGGGACCTAGTATACTCTCTTTTAGCTAGAGGATAATAAAGAGGTAGACCTGGTTTAGTCTCTAGTATCTCTAGTATAGCCTTTATTATTCCTACTCTAGCTGCTTAGTCAAGGTAGCTTTGGTTAGTTTCCTAACCCTCTATTTCTTCTAGCTACTAAGCTAGCCCCTAATATAAGTAGGTCCTTCTTATAGTTAATAAAGGATGTGTATTCCTTTATTGATATTATTCTATCTATAAGCTCTACTAATAGTCCCTACTCTATATATAAGATTTTGATATTATTAGGCTAGCTAAAGCTATTAACCTTGAAGAAGATTAGCTCAGCCTCTATAATATAATCTATCACTATATACTATCCTATTGATAAGGTTATTACTCTTTGAATAGTATGATAAACTACACTTAGGTCTGAGAAGGTCTCTTCTAGCAGGGTGCAGAAGGCTTTAAGGGACTTCTTACTATCCTTTATTATCAAGTAATTTTCAATGTAGGGAGATACCCTACTCCTAGCCTTACCTATCAGGTGGCTATAGGTGTAATGAACAAAGCCTTTATCACTACTAAGCACTTTACTATCCTATATATACTTATTCTTCAGCTCTGCTATGAAAGACTTCAGCTGGAATATACTTTTTCTATTATATTTTTGAATATCAGGGAGGGTAGGGTGTCTAGTGTTGTAGAGCTGGAGTTCAAGGTACTCCACTTTAGACAGGAGTTCTGAAATTGTCTCCTTATCTATCACTACACTAGTCTTGGATTTGGTGTCACTCATTATCTTATCATGGTCTATAGGGGAAAGGAGAGAAAAAAAAAAGATTATACCATGATTATAGGGGTGAGAAAAGAAATTCATTATTAGTGAATATATAATGATATCACAGGTTAGCCTACAGATGTTCATATAAGCAGGTTTAGAGATAGTCAAAGATTACACATTAAAGAGGAAAGGAAAGGGAAACTACTCTAAACTAACTAGTTGGTGAGGAAGGTTCTTATAGTCCCCTTCTGCAGGGTAGGTCTCCTATAGTGGGGCTGGCCAGTGTGTCCTTCCAGGCACAGCCCTTACAGATGAGGACAGAAGGAATAGTATATTTAAGACAGTAACAGATACCAGGAACAGAAGACAAGGACATTGCTTAGGGAGCAACATTCAGGTAACAGAGGGAGGTTCTATCTAGTCTATATATCTATACAAGTTGTAGTCAACAGATCTACAGTGGGGTGTGAGGCTGGTAGTGGTGAGTGAGGCTCTAGCATTGAGTAGGACAGCAGTCATACAGGGAATGCTAAAGTAGTGTAGAAATAGTAGTCATATAGAAATAGTAGTCATATGGAGGATAGTATTATGCTATGACAGATAGTAGTTATATAGAGGACACTAGTGTACTATTGTATTATATAGGAACACTAGTGTACTATGACAGTTATATAGAAGACACTAGTGTACTATGATAGTACCCCCCTCTCTATAGTAGAGCTCTATTAATACTAAGAGGGTAACTAGGAGGGTTCACCTAGGGGCTAGGCTTATCAGGGTAATAGTAGTAGTAGTTCTCCACTAGCTGATTTACATTCTCTAGGTATTCAGTAGGTTCAGTAGTTAGGTTATTATAGCTAGTCTAATAAATAATATATTTCAGGTAGGGGTAGTATCTATAGCTATAGTATTCCTAGAAGGAGTCTAGAACTTCTTCAACTTTATACTGAGTTTATCTAGCTACTGTAATATGAGGTAGAGGTAGATGAACTTATCTAGGGATTAGGTCAGAGGTATTAGTGTATTAGAGCTTAGATATATAGAAAATAGGATATATCCTTATAGAGATAGGTAACTTAAGTATATAAGTATATAGGCTTATAATCTTATAGATATAGAATAGTCCTAAGTTCTTCTAGTCTAGCTTCTTCTAAGGCTAGGTAGTTTAAATTGTCTAGGTATTAAGCTAGACTTTATTATTAACTTAGAACTAGTAGGGTAGCTAGTAGTACTGATTTACCTACTCTTTATAGAAGTTTTAGGCTATTGCTATTTTAGAATAGGTCAGTTCTATTATCTCTTCTATTTAGGTAGTAAAGGCAGTAGTATCTCAGGACTAGGTGGAATCAGGTAGGTCAGAGATCAGTTTGAATCCTATCTAGGGTTAGAATCTATAGTTTATAAAGAAAGGGGAAATATTAATAGTTTTAGAGTAGTATATATTACTAGAGAACTTAGCTAGTAGTAACTAATCTTCCTAATTATCTTATAGATATACTATATATATATATAGATATTATTCTAAGACTGAATTTATTCTCTCAGTTTAACTATTAGTTTCTAGGTAGTAGGTAGAGGATAGGGTTAGTTTAATTCTTAAGGACTAAGATAGGTACCTCTAAAATTCAGTGATAAATTAAGGTCCTTAGTCTAAGACAATAGTTAATAGAAGGCTATATAACTTCTAGACATTCTTTAGGTATAGATAGGTAGTTTCTTTAGTATTATAGTTACTATAATAGGGAACTAGATGTTATATCTTCATTAGATAGTCTATAATTATAAGGATAGTATTATAACTATTACTCTTAGGTAGGTAGGTAATAAAATCAATAGATATATTATACTATACTCTCTCAGGAATTAGTAGTAGGTGAAGTAGGCCTTTCTAGCTATTATAGAAGGGTATTATATAGTAGTAGGTATAGTACTAGTGAACCTAGTAGGTAATATACCTTACTATACTAGGCTAGTAGTATTCCTAGGATAGGAGGTTATAGGTTTTAGAATGACCTAGGTGCTCTGAGATAGGAGAATCATAGTATAGATAGAGGAGCTCTACCTTTAGGGCATTGCTTTCAGGGATATATAAGTAGTCTTATATATATAGGTAGCCTTTATACTCTAAGCACTTAGCTAGGGTAAGTATTAGTAGTTAGCTCATTTCAGGGTTTAGAATCACTACTAGAGTAGTATAGGGTATAGGGTTAAAATCATATATAGTATAGAAGAGCTCTTATAGAGTTATTAGTAGGATGATCTAGTTTAGATGTGTCTAGTGGCTAGTACCTAGTAGTAGGTTATAATTCTTTAGAATAGTTTAGCTCTAGTATAGAAGATAGTTATTACCCTCCTTAGGTAGGTCTTCTAACTAGTGTATAAGTAAATTAGGCTTTATACCTGGCTTACCTAGGTAGTAAATGATATAGAAGTTAAATTAGGATAGGAATTCAGACTATTAGGCCTAATAGTAGTTGAGTTACTTTATAGATATAAAGTACTCTAGATCTCAGTAGTCAGTAATGACCTTTATAGGTAAAGGGGCACCTGCTAGTTCAGAACACTATTCCTTAAAGTAGTAGATGATAGCTAAGAGTTCTTTATTATAGATCTTATAGTTATTATTAGAGGTATCTGATAAATGTGTTATATCTAGCAGAGGCTCAAGGAGATTAAGGAAGAAAAGGATCAGAAAATAGAGGCACAAGTGAAAGAGAGAGAGAGGGAGGAAGGAATAGGCTGTTAAACTTGTTCTATTAGATATCTTGCTGGAAGGATATATAGTGGAAGTGCCAACTATTTATGCATTTTCATCAAGTCTGTCTTTAGTCTGTAGTTGTAATAAGGTTTCTGAGGTTGGTGATGGTGTGATCTTAATTTCCCTGAGAGTCTTGCTGAGTCTAGTTAATTTCCCAAGTGTCTTGCTGAGTAGGAATAGGAAATGTGGGTCAAAAATGGTTTTCTGAGGGAAAAAGAAAATATAGCTAGTAGCTGATTTGAACCAGTGTCCTTAAGGAAAACCAGATAGAGTTTAGCTATTGAGCTATTTGACTTGGTTTGAGATGTTGTTAGAAACCTGGAATGCAGGTTATATATAAGTAGTAATCAAAACTCCCTCTTACAACCCAACTCTCCCTCTTACAACCCTTAGGGGGGTACCTTTGAGGTCTGGTGCCTCCCCTTCTTCCAGGCTGCTGGAGGACAACATCTATGACACTGATAAGTGTCTTTCATTCTTTTCTTCTTCTTTGACTCTATCATGGATCTTGACAATGAGCTGTGGAGCCTTGAGGCTACACTTACCTAACTTTGAGGATAACCTCATTGTTGACTCACCCCCTTTTCACAACAGCTTTCACAATCACTAACTCCTTATCACTGCAACACCACTCCAACTCAAGGAGTACACCTTCACACTCAGGACTGAATTTTAAGAGTTCATATAGTCTATACCTTTTTCTTTTATTTTGTTTTCTTACACTCCTCTGTCCTCAGATAGACTAGTGACTATGGCATGTTACTAGAAAGGGGGCTGTCTTACACCTCATCCACACACATAAGGCAGTGGCCACTAGAAAAGTGGAAGGATATATCATAAGCCCTTAGATGCTCATATAGTCTGGTTTTTTCTCATCTTTAGGGGGGTTTTCCCAGGCTGTACTAGACACTGCTGTCTTGCTCTTGTGATTTTCATGACTTCAGGAAGCATAGCAGGTTTTTCAGAGGAATGAATGTTTGTGGGGAAGTTAGGGGTTAGCTCTACTACTTCTGGGCTTAGGGTATATCTAGGGATTTTCCTTCTTTTTTTTTTTTCTTTTTGTTTCTGACAACTACAGGTGGAAGACAAGTAACAAGCTTGCTTAGGAGCATATGAGCTTCTCTCACCTAAAACCTGTGGTCAGCCCTGTAGAGGGTTAATTCTGTCCAGTAACCAATCCAGCATTGTTTGATCTTAGTGATTCCAGTAGACATTAAATATATTCAAATCAAATCAAATCCCTCTTACAACCCTTGGGGGGGTACCTTTGAGGTCTGGTGCCTCCCCTTCTTCTGGGCTGCTGGAGGACAATGTCTATGACACTGATAAGTGTCTTTCATTCTTTTCTTCTTCTTTGACTCTATCATGGATCTTGATAATGAGCTGTGGAGCCTTGAGGCTGTACTTACCTAACTTTGAGGATAACCTTGTCATTGACTCACCCCCTTTTCACAACAGCTTTCACAATCACTAACTCCTCATCACTATAATACCACTCTAACTCAAGGAGTACACCTTCATACTCAGGACTGAATTTTGAGAGTTCACATAGTCTACACCTTTTTCTTTTGTTTTATTTTCTTATGCTCCTCTGTCCTCAGATAGACTGGTAACTGTAGTATATCACTAGAAAGAGGGCTGTCTTATGCCTCATCCACATATATAAGGCAGTAGCCACTAGAAAAGTGGAAGGATATATTACAAGCCCTTAGATGCTTATATAGTCTGGTTTTTTCTCATCTTTGGGGGGGTTTTCCTAGGCTACACTAGACACCACTATCTTGCTCTCATGATTTTCATAACTTTAGGAAGTGTAGCAGGTTTTTTAGAGGAATGAATGTTTGTAGGGAAGTTAGGGGTTAGCCCTACTACTTCTAGGCTTAGGGTATATCTAGGGATTTCCTTTTTTTTTTTTTTTTTTTTTTTTGTTTCTAATGACTATAGATAGAAGATGAGTAACAAGCTTGCTTAGGAGCATATGAGCTTCTCTCACCCAAAACCTGTAGTCAGCCCTGTAGAGGGTTAATTCTGTCCAGTAACTAATCTGGTGTTGTTTGATCTTAGTGATTCCAGTAGACATTAAATATATTCAAATCAAATCAAATCAAATATAAGTAGTATAGTAGAATAGGGATGTCAAGTCCTAGACTACTAACACACCCCTTTGAATTCTGTATTCTTAGGGATCTACTAAGCCTAAGAGATAGATAAACCTTGAAAAGGTCTCCCCTTCTAGGGCTTTTATTAGTCTATCAGTAGCTATGTCTTTGCTTGGGATATATGTAGGCTAAAGGATCCCTTACTGAGTGGCTTCTCTAGTCTGGTGGAAGGTGATGTCAAGGTATCTGGATTGTTGATTTACTGCTTTAGTGCTAACTCTTGTAATAGCATTAGCACTGTCATAGAATAAGGGAACTGGCTGAGGGACTAGATGACTTAGTTCTTCAAGTAGTTTTAGAAGGTACTTAGCTTCTTTAGTAGTGCTAGCAGCTGCTATATACTCTATATCTACTATTGATCCTATCAGGATAGTCTGTTTAAAGGACTTCTAAGCAATAGGCCCCCTAGCTGACTTAAAGAGATATCCTGATGTTGACTTTCTATCAAGTAGATCATTAGCATAGGAGGTATTAGTGAATGCCTGAAAGTCTCCTTTAGTATAGAGTAGACCTCTAGTTTTAGTTCCTTTGAGGTATCTGAGGATATGCTTAGCTGCCTGGAGGTGTTCTTAGGATGGGCTTACTATAGATCTAGCTAAGAAAGATATAGCAAATGTAATATCTAGTCAAGTCATTGTAGATAGCCACTGGAAACTCCCTATCAGCTGCTGGTAAAGCTTTTAGTCATCTACTGATAAGGGGGAATTACTATTCTGAAATAGGAGGTGAAAGTCTTTCCTATTGATAGGAGTTTTCCTAGTAGAGCACTCTTCTATAGAAAACCTCTGAAGTAGCTTATTAATATAGGCTATCTGCTTAATAGAGATAGAGCCTGATCCTTTATCACTAGAGATTTCCATCCCTAGGTACTGGCTAATTTCAGTGAGGCCTTTCATTGGGAATTTAGTGTGAAGGATATTGTAGATTTACTGAATCTGAGATTTCTATAGGCTAAAGAAAAGGATGTCATCTACATAGAGAGCTATGAGTAGATTTCCCTTCTTAAAGATACAAGGATCACCAGTGAGGGAAGTGAATCTATAAGAGGTGATTTCTGCCTCAAATTTCTCATACCATCTCTTAGGGGCATGCCTTAGGCTATAAATGTAATGATCTATGAATCATGTATGGTTCAGGCCCTGCCCTCACCCAGGAAACCATACAATGCACCAAAAGTCCCTTTTTCTCCCTAGCCCTTTCCCTAGTGCCTCCTAGTGTCTCCTAGTGTCTCTTCCTAGTGTCTCCCTTTAGTCCCTCTGCCATAGTGTATATTTCCTAATGTACATATAAACCACCTAACTACTATAGTTAGTATAGCTCACTTTAGTTTCTTTTAGAACTCATTGAGTTCTTCTTTAATATAGAGCTGTTATGTAATTGAATCTTCTTATATCTCATGAAGCCTTATATTAGAACTTGATCTTTTTTTTTCCTTTCACTGAATTGATAAATTCCCCCTTTGTACCTTTGTTTTCCTCTGTCCTCCATCCTCTGTCCTCTGTCCTCTGTCCTCTGTCCTCTGTCCTCTGTCCTCTGTCCTCTGTCCTCTGTCCTCTGTCCTCTATCCTCTGTCCTCTGTCCTCTGTCCTCTATCCTCTGTCCTCTATCCTCTATCCTCTATCCTCTATCCTCTATCTACACCTAGTAATACCACTACAATAAATCCCTCAAACCTAGTCTCACCCACTCCTACTCCTAGGTCTACAATACTCCTAATACCTGCTGAGATGAAACATGTATTAGAGGAGATGCATAGCTAGCTGGAGCTCTCCTAGCATAACTAGCAGGAGATCAACTAGAAGTTAGAACACTCTGAGTACAACTAAGAGCAAATGATATAATAGTTCTAGGAGGAAATAAAAAACCTCTAGTAATAACTTATAACTAGCCTGCTACTGTAATGATCTATGGATCATGTATAGTTCAGGCCCTGCCCTCACCCAGGAAACCATACAATGCACCAAAAGTCCCTTTTTCTCCCTAGCCCTTTCCCTAGTGCCTCCTAGTGTCTCCTAGTGTCTCTTCCTAGTGTCTCCCTTTAGTCCCTCTGCCATAGTGCATATTTCCCAATGTACATATAAACCACCTAACCACTATAGTTAGTATAGCTCACTTTAGTTTCTTTTAGAACTCATTGAGTTCTTCTTTAATATAGAGCTATTATGTAATTGAATCTTCTTGTATCTCATGAAGCCTTACATTAGAACTTGATCTTTTTTTTTCCTTTCACTGAATTGACAAATTCCCCCTTTATACCTTTGTTTTCCTCTATCCTCTGTCCTCTATCCTCTGTCCTCTATCCTCTGTCCTCTGTCCTCTATCCTCTGTCCTCTGTCCTCTGTCCTCTGTCCTCTGTCCTCTGTCCTCTGTCTACACCTAGTAACACCACTATAATGAATCCCTCAAACCTGGTCTCACCTACTCCTGCTCCTAGGTCTATAACACTCCTAACACCTGCTGAGATGAAACATGCATTAGAGGAGATGCATAGCCAGCTGGAGCTCTCCCAGCATAACTAGCAGGAGATCAACTAGAAGTTGGAATACTCTAAGTATAACTAAGAGCAAATGATACAACAGTTCTAGGAGGAAATAAAAAACCTCCAGCAATAACTTACAACTAGCCTATTGCAGATGACCTAGGCTTTTGCCACCTTAGCACCCCTAGCACCCCAAGTACCCCCAGCAGTACTAGAAGTACTAGTGGCACCTAATGCCCCTGTAGTCCTAGTGTTCCTAGAGTCCTAACCAGCTAGGCACCCTAAGCCACAGCTCCCTAACATCCACCTTTTCTCAGGAAAGGGTTTGGAATACCAGGTATAGTCCTAGACAGCAGAGGCTAAGCTGGAGTAAGATAGTGATGCCATTGGTAATGACAGTAACTAGTTCACCTACCTGTGGATGTAGATGTCTACTATAGTGTAAACCAAGGTGTCACCACTATATAGATAGGCCAAATTGAAGAATCACACTACTACCTAATTTCTCAAAGCACTAGACACTATATTTCTGGATCCCTATGTAGAGGAATGTACTAAGGCTGAGCTATATAGCCTGAGTTAGGGAAACAATGAACTATTTTCAGTGTTCATGCTAAAATTTGAGAACCTACTCCTTAAGGCTGGGATTATTAGTGACTGTATATATATCTCAATCCTTAAATAATGCCTTAATGATGAGCTCATTAGGGCTGTCTATATAGGTGTCAAAGCTAAAACCTACCCTGCCTTTGTCTCTGAGGTCTTTAGCCTAGCTTCTGACCTAGAAGCACTGAGAGGGTACTAGACCTAGGTGAATACACTCCCTAGATTTAGCTATTAGACACCTGCTCTAGTACCCCTGACCTAGGCTAGTCCCTCACTAGATAGAATAGATTAGTAACTATCTAATGTCCCCCTTAAGCCTATAACTCCAGGAGAGAGGGAGAACCTAAAGTAGATAAACTTATGTTTCCACTACTATAAACCAGGGCACCTATAGTAGAACTGCCCCCTTAACCAGGGGCAGCTAGTAGTGACCTAAGCTATAGAAGCCTAGTAACCTGATAATGCCCTAGTCCCTACTGAATACCTAGAAAACTGCTAGGCCTGGATGACTATCACTATCCAGCACCTGAAGGGGAGATAATTGCTAAGAAAGAAATAGGAGCAATAGGTACTTATATAGATATAACTCTAAATAAATATATCTTTACTACTGCTTTCATTGACAATAGATGCCTCTATCTTACTACTATTTCCCTGTGTACTGCTCTTAGGTGTAAAGCCACCACCCTATCCATTATACCCTGTCTAGTTAAACAAGTCATTAGTGACCTAAACCCCCTAATAATAACCTAGATCACTATGATTAACTTAGGCCTTAGGGGTCATAATGAAAAACTCTATATATATATTATCCCTGACTAGATAGAAGACCTAATACTAGGCTAACATTAGCTAATAGACTACAATGCCTCTATACACCTAGCCTAGAATGAAGTCCTCTTATGATAACCCTTTAGACTCTGCCTTATAACTACCCCCCTTGACCCAGTTACTATAGCTATTTCCTAGTATATGATATAGGTACTCTAGGCCTAAGTTACTAAGACTAAAGGCATCTATGTCTTTTCAGCCTCCCTCTATAATATTGAGAAAGCCTTATAAACCAAGATCTATACTAACCCCTAAACATCTTGCCCTAGCTAGCTACTCCTAGTCATCAGTGTATTTGACAGGAAGAAGGCTACCACTCTACCACTGTTATAACCAGGCCTAGACACTGAGATCCAACTAAAACTAGATGAATCAACCCCTATATGTCCCTTATATTCTATGAGTAGAGAGGAGCTACTAGTCCTATGGAAAACCCTATATGAGCTCCTCAACTCTAGCTTCATTTAGGCTAGTAGTGCTAAAGGAGGAGCCCTAGTGATCTTTATCAAGAAACCTAGTGGAGGCATTCATTTCTATATTAACTACTATACCCTAAACAATACTATAGAGAAGGATAGATACCTACTACCACTCATCTATAATACCCTCTATAATATTACATTAGCTAAATATATCTCTAAAGTCAATGTTATCTCTACTTTCCACTATCTTTGAGTTAAAGAAGGCTATGAACTATAGACTATTTTCTATACTTACCTTAGCTCCTTTGAATAGCTAGTAACTCCATTTGGCTTAAGTGGAGCACTAGCTTCCTTCTAGTGGTTTATTAACTATGTCCTTTCCCAGTGGCTAGGTATTACCTACTCAGCCTACCTAGATGATATAGTGATCTATACTTCAGGTTCTAGAGAAGACCACTATAAGCTTATCTATCAGATCATTAAGGCCCTAGACAATGTAGGCCTCTAAGTAGATTAGGATAAGAGTGATTTCAAATCCTCCTTAATCAAGTATCTAGGCTTCATTATAGAGCCTAGTATTAGAATCTACACTAACTCTGAAAAGACCTATATAATTCAAGAATAGGAAGCCCTAACTTCTATACATAGCCTCTATAGCTTCTTAGGCTTTATAAACTTCTACTACTATTTCATCAAGAACTACTTGACTTTAGTAATACCACTGACTATACTAACTAAGAAAGACCAACTATTTATTTAGGGCCTAGACTAGTAAGAAGCTTTTGATAAGCTCTACTAGGCCCTCATCTCTATACCTATCCTAGCTACCTATGACCCTGATTACCCTACTATTATTAAAGTAGATGCCTCTAGATAGGTAATAGGAGCCTCATTGAGACAATAGGGCCTGGATTCCCTTTAGTGGCCTATTGTATACTTCTTATAGATACTCACCCTAGCTAAGGTCAACTATCCTATCTATGACAAGGAAATATTAGTAATCTTTTCCTACTTAAAACATTAGTGCCCTTTCTTAGCTAGTATTACATTCTAAGTATATACTGACTACTATAACCTTATCTACTTCTAAACCCATCAGACCCTTTCAGAACATTAACACCACTAGTCTCATGAATTATCTGAGTTTGACTTCATACTGATATATAGACCTAGAACAATACAAGTCACCTCTAATACCCTATCCTAATATGACTAAGACCTCCTATATAACCTATCTAATGATAGACTATAATCCAGAGTTCACCAGATGCTATACCCCTATAGTAAGAACTTTATCATTACTATAGTAATATAGGCCAAAAACCCTAATAAAGATCTAGAAGGCTTAGAAGTCACTCCCTACCTAAGTCTTCCATCCCTATTCACTGACCTAGAACTCTATAACCTATAGGATACTACACTGAGATACAATAAGAGATACTAGTAAGCCTACTCAGTAGTATAAGGAAAAGCATATACATTCCCTAATGACTAGGGCCTATCTTAGTAAATCAGTGAATACTCCCTTGACTCAGAAACACACCTTTTATACTAGGAGCACCTATGGATCCTAGCCTATAAGCTACTTTATATAGTGATAATTCAAGCTACCTATAATTCAAGTCTGATAGGCTACCCTAGTACTACTATCACATGAGACCTTATAAGCTACTCCTACACCTAGCCTAGGTTAACAGAAGATGTATAGTGCTTTATAAGAAACTATAACACTTATAGATAGAGCAAAATATAGTAGGAATAGAAGTATAGCCTCCTAAAACCCTTCCTAATCCTAGAATAGACTTAGTAAGAAATTATAGTTGATTTCATTATCAACCTTCTACCCTCTAATAGGCATACTATCATTATAGGTATCACTGACTGGCTATTAAAGTCCAAAGTCCTCATACCCCTGAAGTCTTCTACTACTCATAATATAGCTAAAGCTTTCTTAGTCTATATATTTACTCACTATAGAACCCTATATATAATCACCTCTGACTAAGGTCTATAATTCATTAGCCTTTTCTAGGCTAAAGTATACTACTAACTTAGGATCACTCATTGTTTATCTATAGCCTTCTACCTAGAGACTAATAGAGTATAGGAACACTTGAACTAGGAAATAGAGATATACCTCTAGGTATTTATAGCCTACCTATAAGATGACTAGGCTTCCCTACTACCCTAAGCATAGATCACCTTAAACAACTAGGTTTCAGTATCTACAGGTATTAGCCTATTCTTTTTCTACTATAGCTACTATATAGACCCTATCAAAACTAATGCTCTATACCCTACTAGCTCAAGTATTTCCCTAGCTATAGCAGGACACAACTAGCTAGTAAAGCACTATGAAGCTACTACATTCTCCTAGGCATCTATAGCCCTAGCCTAAGAAGTATAGGAATGACATACTAATAAAGGCTAATATGTTATAGAATCATTTCAAGTCAGTAATAGAGTCTACCTAAGACTTAAGAATGTCTATACCCTATACCCCTCAAAGAAACTTAACTAGTTAGCACTACTATATAAAGTCATTAGCCTTATTAGATCCTATGCCATCAAACTTAACACCCCCTCTAGCATCCACCTAGTATTCTATATCAACCTAGTCTACTGATATAGAGAAGACCTATTGCTATCCCAAGTATCCTCTAATCATAAGCTACCCCTGATATCACAGGAGGAGGCTATAAATAATATAGTTGCAGGGGAATACTAAGTGGATAAGATCCTTTAACACTAGAAATACAGGAAATAATACTAAGTGTTAGTAAAATAGACAGGTTATATAGAACTAACCTAGGAACTATTAGTATACCTTGAAGACATAGCTACCCTAGAAGAATATAAGTAGACCACTAACTATCCCTAGGTGACCTGAAAGGAGGGGAAGGGATCAATTATAATGATCTATAGATCATGTATAGTTCAGGCCCTACCCTCACCTAGGAAACTATACAATATACTAAAAGTCCCTTTTTCTCCCTAGCCCTTTCCCTAGTACCTCCTAGTGTCTCCTAGTGTCTCTTCCTAGTATCTCCCTTTAGTCCCTCTGCCATAGTGCATATTTCCTAATGTACATATAAACCACCTAACCACTATAGTTAGTATAGCTCACTTTAGTTTCTTTTAGAACTCATCAAGTTCTTCTTTAATACAGAGCTGTTATGCAATTGAATCTTCTTGTATCTCATGAAGCCTTACAATAAAGAGCCTTTCTCAGTCAACAGGCTTGGCCTAGCTCTTGGGCAGTGAGACTATTAGGGAGCCTGACAAATACTCTCTCATCTTTATGAATATCACTATATAGGAAAGCTGTTTCTACATCAGCTTGTCTCACTATCTAGTTATTAAGTGCTGATAAAGCAAATAAGGCTCTTAGACTAATAGTTGAAGCTATAGTAGTAAAGGTATTAAACTCAGTGGGATGTTGATAGTTCCTATAGACTACCCATCTTACTTTATGTCTAAGGATAGAGTGTAAGGGAGTGAATCAAACTAATAGATGTATTGGCATAAGAACAGAAACAATCATTGAAGGAGAAAGAACTATCTAATACTACAGATGATGGAGGGTTCTACACTACTTTATACTGATGGAATGAGGGACTACTTCTTGCTGAGGGTCTAGACCACTGGGACCATTCCAGGGGACAGTCTGAGAGAGGCCTTAATGCATAGGCTGTTTCCATTGATTGTGTCTAAGACATGTTCCAATGGATAGGTTGTTTCCAGTGATTGTGTCCAAGACAGGTCTCAACAGATAGGCTGCTTCAGGGGGATTGCATCTAGGGAGAAGGCCCTAGGCAAAGCCTCTATGGGTTGCAGACCCTAACATAGAGCTATTAGATTTCCTCTTTATTGTAAAGACCTATTTAGAGGGGAGGACCTGGTCAGACTTTAGAGGTTTTTCCATCTCAAAGGTTTTCATCTTTATATGAGATTTCATCTCCTCTTTCATAGCCTCTTGCCACTGAAGAGCATAGGGACTTGCTTTTGCTTGCCTATATGTCTTAGGATCATCAGAGACAATACTAGTAGTGAGCCCAAAGTGTAGGTGTCTCATTAAAGCTGTAGTCTAGTTATTCAGGTCCTTAGGTTGAGTGTCTAATGCTGGAATAAGGGCTTGTGAGTCTCCTTCAAGGGGATCAGGAGATGATGGCTGAGTAGGCATTGCTGGGATAATAGCTTGTGAATCTCCTTCAAGGGGGTCAGGAGATGATGGTAGGTATTTAAGATAGTTCTTCCTTATTTCAGGAAGGAGTTAGTGAGAGTTTTGTCTAAGAGTAAGGATAGGATCAGGAGAAGAATGCCTAGAGAATTGAGATATTGTCTTGTCTAGGACTTGGAGTTGTCTCATTGGGCTTTGATTTTGTCTTTGAGATTGTCTTTGTTTTAGGTGATTTGGTGGTCTAGGGGTTGGTATATTCATTTGTGGAAGAGTAAGCTCCTGAGAGCTAGAAGGAGCATCTGTCTGATTATTGTCATAGACAGTCTAGGGAAGGGAGGAAACATCTGTCTAGTTATTGTCATAGACAGGCTGGTGAGAGGATAGAACATCTGTCTGATTATTGTCATAGACAGGTTGTGAAAAGGTGTTTGAGTCTTGGATAACTTCTTCCATCTGGTCTAGTTCATTGTCTTGAATAGACTGAGATAGGATATCTATCATAGGAATATCTTCTGTGATTTCCTATACACCCCTTGGAGGTGAGTGGGATGAATTAGTTGAAGGACCTAGTGGAGATAGTGTCATTCCATCAAGTAGATAGACTCCTGATTCCTGCTTAAGATGGGCTAAGATAGTGCCCTGAGGATCAAGAATTTTATGATAGAGGAAGTCCACAGGGCATCCCTTATCACAAATCTTTGATACTGCTATGAGATTATGTGATAGGTCTGGAACATAGGCTACTTCAGTGAAGGTAAGCACCTCTTCAGTAGTGGTTCTGATCTGTATAGTGCTATAGCCCTCTACATCAAGAATACCCCCTGACCCCTGGACCTGTGTTCCTCTACAGGGCTGGAAATCAGCTAGATACTGTTTATTAGGAGTCATGTGAAATGAGGCTCCTGAATCAACAAACCATACCTTTATGAGATCAGGCAATTGCTGGGCTGAGAGAGAGGTCAAGGTAGTGAACTTTCCTAGACCTATAGTAGAGAAACTCCAACCAATAGAGCTAGGTAGTGAGGAATTAGGGGTAGAGGAGTTCTGAGGCTGAGTTTGTTGTCTGTATTCAGCATCAGAATGTATAGTAGAATGATGTAAAGAGCACTACCTCTTAGGAGATTGCTTAGTTTCAGTTTTTATAGGCTATTGACTAGTAGTTCCTTGAGTCTATTTAAAAGTATTGACAAAAGTAAGAGCATTAAGGTCTGATTGTAAGGCTTCATGAGATACAAGAAGATTCAATTGCATAACAGCTCTGTATTAAAGAAGAACTCAATGAGTTCTAAAAGAAACTAAAGTGAGCTATGCTAACTATGGTGGTTGGGTGGTTTATATGTACATTGGGAAATATGCACTATGGCAGAGGGACTAAAGGGAGACACTAGGAAGAGACACTAGGAGACACTAGGAGGCACTAGGGAAAGGGCTAGGGAGAAAAAGGGACTTTTGGTGCATTGTATGGTTTCCTGGGTGAGGGCAGGGCCTGAACCATACATGATCCATAGATCATTACACTGATTTCCTTATGATTGAGTTCTCTAGTTAGTAGATCAGGTCAGTCATAGAGGGCTATTTCTCAGTCTCAAGTGTATAGAGACTAGATCTGATTGTTGAATACCACTTAGGATAGTGTTTGCCAACTTTGCTAATTGTAGAGGCTACTTTAAACTACTCAGTAAGAGTGAAACTATAGTCATTAAGGCTATTAAAAGCTGCTTTAGCCTTACTAGTATATTCAGCTAGGTGGAACTGATCAAATGACTAGTCAAGATCTTGTAGGTGCTGGAAGGCTAAGATCTTATCATAGAAACTTGAGGTAGTGAAATGAGTTTCTAGAGTAGTCAATATGCTATAGGCTATCTCCTTAGCCTAAGTTGTCTCTGAGCCACAGAGCCTTTCAAAGAGAATAGGATCTGTGAACTACTACATATTGATTTTGGCTAGTTCATCCTGCTCTAGTTGCTAGGCTGTTTTGGCTTTAGCATCCTCAGTAGGGGGGTGAAGTGCTGAAATATAGCTAGCATTAGTAGTATGGCAGAGGAGGTGATTTTTCTAGATTCTGAAGTTTGAGGCATCCTTATCTTTATCCTATAGGATAGGAATTGTGATGTTAAGGCCTTGGACTGAGGTGAGGAAGGACATCTTGATAAGAAGTAAGAGTTTTGATTTTAAGGAAAAACTGAGGAATTGTGCTGAAGTTATGATAAGGGATGAAAAG
>JAYJND010000016.1:0-14039 GCA_038382165.1 Ceratocystis alfenasii | reverse complement strand
TTCTACTATACTACTTATATGTAATCTGCATTCCAGGTTTCTAACAACATCTCAAACCAAGTCAAATGGCTCAATGGCTAAACTCTATCTGTTTTTCCTAAAGGACACTGGTTCAAATCAGCTACTGTCTATATATATTTTCTTTTTCCCTCAGGAAACCATTTCTGACCCACATTTCCTATTCCTACTTGGCAAGACACTTGGGAAATTAACTAGACTTGGCAAGACTCTTGGGGAAATTAAGATCACGCCATCACTGACCTTGGAAACCTTGTTATAACTACAGACTAAAGACAGACTTGATGAAAATGCATAAATAGTTGGCACTTCCACCATATATCCTTCCAGCAAGATATCTAATAGAACAAGTTTAACATTCTATTCCTTCCTCCCTCTCTCTCTCTTTCACTTGTGCCTCTATTTTCTGATCCTTTTCTTCTTAATCTCCTTGAGCCTCTGCTAGATATAACACATTTATCAGATACCTCTAATAGTTATAGTGTTTAAGGTGTAATAATCAACATAGAAATATAGTCCTCTATTAGCCTTCTTTATAAATAGAATAGGAGAGGTAATATGTAAGGAGCTAGGATAGATAAAACCTTTCTAGAGATTTTCATTAAGCTATTCATAGAGGGCTTTCAGTTCATCTTAGGATATAGAGAACAGAGGCCTAAAGGGCAGTTTCACACCTTCTATCAGGGGGATATAGTGATCTATAGGTTAGTGTAGTAGTAGTCTTTCTACCTCATAAGGGGAGAAAACATTAGTGAAATCTAATAATTCAGTAGGTAGGGAAAAGGGTTTAGGTTCCTAGGGACTTAGGGAGTCTAGGGGGTTAGGATAGTTCAGGATGTGATTGATTTCTTCTAGTGTCATTATATATAGTTGATAGATAGACTAGTAGGAGTAGGCAATAGTACCTTCCTTTAAGATAGGGATAATGTTTAGATTATAAAGGGCTAAGGGTCATAGGTGTAAGTTACTAGGTTGATCTTTATAGGGGATATTATATAAGGCCTAAAGCTTCTCAGGCTTACTAGGGATATTATAATTATTATAGTAGTATTTACTATTAAAAATGATTAAGTGATTAGTGAAGTAGATAGTCAGATCATATTACTTTAGCTAAGGTATACCTAAGACTATAGGGTAATGAGTAAGCTAGGTGATAAAGAATAAAATATTCTTCTAATAGTAGTCATTTATATAGAGATAAGTGTAGATATAATAGGTGTATTTTCTAGCTTCAGTTTCTCTTCTATTGAATACTTCTATTCTAAATAGAGAGTAGAGGGGGTAGGTTGGAATTCAGTGTAAAGATACCTAAGTAGTATTAATGAAGGCTTTCCCTTCAGTACTATAGTCAGTGAGGGTATAAGTTAGGAAGGAGTAGTCTTAGAAAGATAGTTCTATAGGAAGGATTATAAGATCTGACCACTAGTTATATTCCTCCTTAATTAGAAGACTATATATAGTAGTGGCTAAGATATAGATCATCTAGTTCAGGATTATACTAGGAGATTCCCCCTAGGGGTGACTTATTCTAGGCAGGCTCTATTTTTCAATCCCTCACTAGAGTAGCCTGAGTAGACAGATATAAAGGAGTCATATCAGTAGTAGGAAGATTAGGGGGGCAGAGGTAGAGGGGTTACCTTAGAGCTAGGCAATATAGTAGAGTATAGCTGATAGGTGTTAGGTCAGGGGCACTAGGCTACTAGGTGGTTTCTTAAGCTATAGTAATAGTACTTACCTTTTTCTTAGTAGTTAGTATAGTGCTAGTAGGATAAGTCTATAGTGTCAGGGTCTGGAGTTAGTATTGTTATTCCCCTTAGGGTTGTATTCCTAGGTGCTAGGGCTTAGGGGGCAGGGGCATAAGTCTTAGGGGCAGGAGTATAGTTCTAGTTAGCTGAAGAATAGGCTAGGGTATTGAATGAGTTTATAAGCCTAAAGTAGTTTATTTAGTTTTAAGGGCCTAAAGGAAGTTAGTGAACTAGTGGTATTCATAGCTAGGGGGTTCATAGTATAGCAATATAGTATAGAGTTCCTTAGAGATATTCTATTTAAGGAGGGTTAGTAGAGTCAGCTCACTCACTTCTCCTTCAAGAGCTAAGTATTGAAATTCTGAAAAGAAGTTTATAAACTCCTTATTACCTTAGTGAAGGTGGAATAGCTTAGTGTAGGCATAGTTTATCTAGTCAGGGTCTCTATAAGTATAGTCAAGGACTTTCAGGACTACTTGATAGTCAGAGAGTCAGTAGTAGCCCTTCTAGATATATAGTAGGATAAGGGTATATACTAGTCCCTTTAGGTAGTTATTGATATAAGCTATATAGGCTTAGGCTATTAGGAAATAGTCATAGTTAGTGATTATCTTCTCATAGATCTAGGAAATGAACTAGTGAAGATCTTAATAGTTACTATAGAACTTATTAGGGTTAGGTAGTTATTTAGAGCAGTAGGAGGTAGAAGTAGTCTCTATAGGTAGGGGGTCCTCCTTTATTTCTATAGTAGGGTCCTATGTAGGTAGTTTAGGGATAGAGGTGGCTTAGGGTATCTTAGCTTAGACTATTTCAAGGGCCTTCTATTCACTCTAGTAGGCTTTAGAGATTTAGTCTTAGGCTTCCTACTATTATTCTTTCAGCTATTCTTTCAGAATATTGAGCTAGGCCTATATAGATAGGAGGACCTTCTAGTTAGCTTCATGTGCTATAGTCCAGTCCTATAGTTTAGTGGATTCAGTGGTCAGGGTATTTCTTAGCTTAATGATTTAGGTATTAGCTTTCTCAGTATAGTTATAAATAGCTTAGAAGTATTTCAGCTAATTTTCAGGCTCTAAGGAAATATAAGTATAGAATGACTTGAAGTCATCAGGTATAAAGGGGGGGATCAGGTGGTCAGACATCTCATCAGTGTCTATGGGAAGAAGTAATATAATGTCATAGGTAGGCAGTAAACTCAAGGAATTTGATAGAATAGCTCAGTGGACAGATAGATAGAACAGGTAGACAGGGATAAGGACAGAGAGAATAGTATATTTATAATAACTAGTATAGGGGAATAGAGGATAAGGATATTACTTAGGGAGCAATATTATAGGATAGAGGGATAGGATCTAACTAGACTATATAACTATAGAAGTTGACTAGCTAGGGCTACTTGAGTGAGTTATATTATAGCATTATAATATAATAGTGAGTTATATCTAGTAATGAATTATATAATAATAGTGAGTTATATCTAGTACTGAATTATATAATAACAGTGAGTTATATCTTAGTAGTAGTTATGCTTAGTATAAGCCTTTTGGTTGAGGGGTTACACAGGGTAGCCACTGGTGTAACATAACAAGGTAGCACAGGCCTTTTGGTTGTGAGGCTACACAAGGCAGTCATCAAATGGGAAGCACTGGTGTACCATGACACACATTTCCTATTCCTACTCAGCAAGACACTTGGGAAATTAACTAGACTTGGCAAGACTCTTAGGGATATTAAGATCATACCATCACTGACCTCAGAAACCTTATTGCAACTACAGACTAAAGACAGACTTGATGAAAATGCATAAATAGTTGGCACTTCCACCATATATCCTTCCAGCAAGATATCTAATAGAACAAGTTGAACAGCCTATTCCTTCCTCCCTCTCTCTCTCTCACTTGTGCCTCTATTTCCTGATCCTTTTCTTCCTTAATCTCCTTGAGCCTCTGCTAGATATAACACATTTATCAGATACCTCTAATAAAACCTACTGAAATCCAGTGGGGTGACCTAATGGATATTAATATTAATAATAGCTAGGTGAGAAATAGGCTAACCTAAGGACTAGGACTAGGCCTACTAATAGACCATGCCTACTGAGGTAATGTCTTGAAGTAGGTCTTAAAAGAAGAGCTCCAGGCCAAGAAGGATATAGGTATATACTTATATTATACTTATAGAGGCTACTTAGTATGAGTATACCTAATGAAACCAGCTCAGAACCTAAATAGACTAGCTATGAGAATTCATAATCTAGAAGTATAGATAGACCCCCTACTAGAAGATATTTATGAGAAGGAGGGAAAAGCCTAAGCCCTATATGAAGTTATATATAGGTGTAGAACTAGGAAGGGATAGAAGAGAGAGAGAGTTAGTTGCTTACTGATCTATAGGAAAGTGTATAGAGAAATAGGATATACTATGAGCTCCTACTAGTAGATGTCTTAGTAAATGAAAAAATAATAATAATAGGACTCATTGACCTAGGCTCTTTAGTATATAATATAGTATTAGAATCTTTGATAAAGTGAGCTAACCTCTGGAGAATCCTAATTGAGATACAAATAGTAAGAGGAATTTTAGGTATATATAGTACTATTATAGAAGTAGCCTATATGTTAATTGATATAGAAGGATATTAAGAGCAGGAGGTTTTTACCTATATTATACTAGGAAATGAATATAATATAATACTAGGGCTTCCCTAGATAAAATAATAAGAAGTAAACTATATACTAAAGACTAATCAACTCTTCATTAGGTCAAGTGGAGTAGTTGTAAAGTAGATAGGAGTTAGGCAGGAGAGAGTGAGGCAGAAGAGTATAATAGGTATAGTGACCTAAGTGAGTACAGTGGGTTATAGTGCTATAGTAAAGTAGGTAAAGAAGAATAGCAGGGAGTCATTGATTTTTATTACTAGCCTAGAAGATATTAATAAGGCTCTATAGAAGAAGAAGGATCTAACCCCTGATAAGGTCAAAACAGTACTACTAAAGTAATATATAGACCTCTAGAAAGCTTTTACATATATAGGAGAGAAACTACTACTATATAAACCAGGACTAGATGTGAAGCTGGAAATTGAGCTAGGCAAAGAAGTACTATAGGGTCCACTATACTAGGTGTCAAGAGATGAGCTCCTAGTATTGAGAAAAACACTGACTTGTAATGATCTATGGATCATGGATGGTTCAGGCCCTGCCCTCACCCAGGAAACTATACAATGCACTAAAAGTCCCTCTTTCTCCCTAGCCCTTTTCCTAGTGCCTCCTAGTGTCTCCTAGTGTCTCTTCCTAGTGTCTCCCTTTAGTCCCTCTGCCAAAGCATATATTTCCTAATGTATATATAAACTACCTAACTACTATAGTTAGCATAGCTCACTTTAGTTTCTTTTAGAACTTATTGAGTTCTTCTTTAATATAGAGCTGTTATACAATTGAATCTTCTTGTATCTCATGAAGCCTTATATTAGAACTCAATCATTTTTCTTTATTTCTTTCACTGAATTAATAACTTCCCCTATTATACCTTTGTTTTCCTCTGTCCTCCATCCTCTGTCCTCCATCCTCTATCCTCTGTCCTCTGTCCTCTGTCCTCTGTCCTCTGTCCTCTATCCTCTGTCCTCTATCCTCTGTCCTCTATCCTCCATCCTCTATCCTCTATCTATACCTAGTAGTACCACTACAATAAATCCCTAAAACCTAGTCCTACCTACTCCTGCTCCTAGGTCTATAGTACTCCTAATACCTACTGAGATGAAATATGTATTAGAGGAGATATATAGCCAGCTAGAGCTCTCCTAGCATAACTAGAAGGAGATCAACTAGAATTTGGAATACTCTAAGTATAACTAAGAGTAAATAATATAATAGTTCTAGGAGGAAATAAAAACCTCTAGTAATAACTTACAACTAGCCTATTACAGATGACCTAGGCTTTTGCCACCTTAGCACCCCTAGCACCCTAAGCACCCCTAGTAGTACTAGAAGCACTAGTAGCACCTAATACCTCTGTAGTCCTAGTAGTCCTAAAGTCCTAACTAGCCAGGTGCCCTAAGCTATAGCTCCCTGACATCCACCTCTTCTCAGGAAAGGGTTTAGAATACTAGGTATAGTCCTAGATAGTAGAGGCTAAGCTAGAGCAAGATAGTGATGCCTGTTACAGGTGAGGTGCAATGCTATGATTCATATATAATCTTTATTGATTGATGAGGAGGGAAAGGAGTCTATCTAGAAGGTTGTGCTGGTGAGCAGGGTGAAATACCTCACTTACCCCCTGTGTGTCCACCCACCTTCACCACCTTCCATATTCAGTACTAAACTGCAATAATGCCATTAGTAATGATAGTAACTAGTTCACCTACCTATAGATATAGATGTCTACTACAGTATAAACTAACGTGTCACCACTATATAGATAGGCTAAATTAAAGAATCACACTACTACCTAATTTCTTAAAGTTCTAGACACTATATTTCTAGATCCCTATATAGAGGAATATGCTAAGGCTGAGCTATATAGCCTAAGTCAGGGAAATGATGAACTATTTTCAGTATTTATACTAAAATTTAAGAACCTACTCCTTAAGGCTAGGATTATTAGTGACTATATATATATCTCAATCCTTAAACAATACCTCAATGATAAGCTGATCAGGGCTATCTATATAGGTATTAAAGCTAAAACCTATCCTGCCTTTGTCTCTAAGGTCTTTAGCCTAGCTTCTGACCTAGAAGCACTGAGAGGGTGCTAGACCTAGGTGAACATACTCCCTAGATTTAGCTATTAGACACCTACTCTAGTACCCCTGACCTAGGCCACTCCCTCACTAGATAGAATGGATTAGTAACTATCTAATATCCCCCTCAAGCCTATAACCCTAGGAGAGAGGGAGAACCTAAAGTAGATAAACTTATATTTCTACTACTATAAACCAGGGCACCTATAGTAGAACTACCCCCTTAACCAGGGGTAGCTAGTAGTGACCTAAGCTATAGAAGCCTAGTAACCTGACAATGCCCTAGTCCCTGTCATGGTACACCAGTGCTTCCCATTTGATGACTGCCTTGTGTAGCCTCACAACCAAAAGGCCTATGCCACCTTGTTATGTTACACCAGTGGCTACCCTATATAACCCCTAAACCAAAAGGCTTATACAAAGTATAACTACTACTAAGATATAACTCACTATTATTATATAATTCAGTACTAGATATAACTCACTATTATTATATGATTTATTACTAGATATAACTCACTGTTATATTATAATACTATAATACAACTTACTAAAGTAGCCCTAGCTAGTTAACTTCTATAGTTATATAGTCTAGTTAGATCCTATCCCTCTATCCTATAATATTACTCCCTAAGCAATGTCCTCATCCTCTATTCCCTTATACTAGTTATTATAAATATACTATTCTCTCTATCCTCATCTCTATCTACCTATTCTATCTATCTATCTACTGACCTGTTCTATCAAGTTCCTTGAGTTTACTACCTACCTATGATATTATATTACTTCTTCCTATAGATACTAATGAGATGTCTAACCACCTGATCCCCCTCTTTATACCTGATGACTTCAAGTCATTCTATACTTATATTTCCTTAGAGCCTAAAAATTAGCTGAAATACTTCTAAGCTATATATAACTATACTAAGAAAGCTAATACCTAAATCATTAAGCTAAGAAATACCCTAACTACTAAATTCACTAAACTATAGGACTAGACTATAGTATATAAAGCTAACTAGAAGGTCCTCCTATCTATATAGGCCTAGCTCAATATTCTGAAAGAATACCTAAAAGAATAATAGTAGGAAGCCTAAGACTAAATCTCTAAGGCCTACTAGAGTGAATAGAAGGCCCTTGAAATAGTCTGAGCTAAGATACCTTAAGCTACCTCTATCCCTAAACCACCTATATAGGACTCTACTATAGAAATAAAGGAGGACCCCCTACCTATAGAGACTACTTCTACCTCCTACTACTCTAAATGACTACCTAACCCTAATAAGTTTAATAGTAACTATTAAGATCTTTACTAGTTCATTTCCTAGATCTATAAGAAGATAATTACTAACTATAACTATTTCCTAATAGCCTAAGCCTATATAGCTTATATTAATAACTACCTAAAGGGACTGGTATATACCCTTATCCTACTATATATCTAGAAGGGCTACTACTGACTCTCTGACTATCAAGTAGTCCTGAAAGTCCTTGACTATACTTATAGAGACCCTGACTAGATAAACTATGTCTATACTAAGCTATTCTACCTTTACTAAGGCAATAAGGAGTTTATAAACTTCTTTTCAGAATTTCAATACTTAGCTCTTAAAGGAGAAGTAAGTAAGCTGACTCTACTGACCCTCCTTGAATAGAATATCTCTAAGGAACTCTATACTATATTACTATACTATGAACCCCCTAGCTATAAATACTACTAGTTCACTAACTTCCTTCAGGCCCTTGAAAACTAAATGAACTACTTTAGGCTTATGAACTTATTCAATACCCTAGCCTATTCTTTAGCTAATTAGAACTATACTCCTGCCCCTAAGACTCATACCCCTACCCCCTAAGCCCTAGTACCTAGGAATATAACCCTAAGAGGAATAATAATACTAACTCTAGACCCTAACACTATGGACTTATCCTACTAGTGCTATACTAACTACTAAGAAAAAGGTAAGTACTATTACTATAGCTTAAGGAACTATCTAGTAGCCTAGTGCCCTTAACCTAATACCTATTAGCTATACTCTACTATACTACCTAGCTCTAAGGTAACCCCTCTACCTCTGCCCCCCTGATCTTCCTACTACTAATATAACTCCTTTATATCTATCTACTTAGGCTACTCTAGTGAGGGATTGAAAAATAGAGCCTACCTAGAATAAACTACCCCTAGGGGGAGCCTCCTAGTATAATCCTGAACTAGATGATCTATATCTCAGCTACTACTTTATATAGTCTTCTAATTGAGGAGGAATATAACTAGTAGTCAGATCTTATAATCCTTCCTATAAAACTATCTTTCTAAGACTACTCCTTCCTAACTTATACCCTCACTGACTATAGTGCTAAAGGGAAAGCCTTCATTAATACCACTTAGGTATCTCTATACTAAATTCTAACCTATCCCCTCTACTCTCTATTTAGAATAGAAGTATTCAATAGAAGAGAAACTAAAGCTAGAAAATACACCTATTATATCTATACTCATTGTTAGTAGTCTAGGACTTGACATCCCTATTCTACTATACTACTTATATGTAATCTGCATTCCAGGTTTCTAACAACATCTCAAACCAAGTCAAATGGCTCAATGGCTCAACTCTATCTGTTTTTCCTAAAGGACACTGGTTCAAATCAGCTACTGGTTATATATTTTCTTTTTCCCTCAGGAAACCATTTCTCACCCACATTTCCTATTCCTACTTGGCAAGACACTTGGGAAATTAACTAGACTTGGCAAGACTCTCAGGGAAATTAAGATCACACCATCACTGACCTCAGAAACCTTGTTATAACTACAGACTAAAGACAGACTTGATGAAAATGCATAAATAGTTGGCACTTCCACCATATATCCTTCCAGCAAGATATCTAATAGAACAAGTTTAACAGCCTATTCCTTCCTCCCTCTCTCTCTCTTTCACTTGTGCCTCTATTTTCTGATCCTTTTCTTCTTAATCTCCTTGAGCCTCTGCTAGATATAACACATTTATCAGATACCTCTAATAAACATATTATAAGAATATAGAGGTTAGAGGTTCCTTAGAAGTAGATATAGTAGTTAATAGATTCTATCCAACTACTGCTTTAGTAGACTCAGGAAATATAACCTCTATCATTATACCTAATCATTTATATAAATAGCTTGACCTATATAGATCTATACTCATTACCCTAATCTATCTAGCCCTATCTAATAACTAACCTACCTCAATAGTAATAGAAGTCATATACTTTTGTCATAGACATTAGTAGACTAGAGGAATAGGTTTTAGTACTAGTTATCCTAAATATGAAATAGGATGAAATGCTTATTAGCTACCTATAGTGTAAAGCACACTTAGCTATAATTGACTATGAGTATGACTAACTAATTTTCCCCTACTTCTCTATTCCCTACTACTCCTAGGCTAAGGTACCTAGGAGACCCTGAGAGATCTATATATCATAGGTATAGAATAGTATATAAACTATAGTAGAATAGGAAACCCTAGAACACCTGCTAGTATTTATAGTATCCCTTAAAGATATCAACCTAGCTCTTTACAAGTTAGCTAAGGAAGAGGGACTAGTTGACCTAAGCTAGGTAGATAAGATCCCCCTATAGGTGACCCCTGATAACTATATTGCTTTCAATCCTAAAGCCCTATATATATACTGACTTCCCCCTTTGAGAGAGGGAATGAACTATAAGATCAACCTTATAGTCCCTGATAGTAAGGCCCCCTAGGGCCCCCTAGGGCCCCCTATATAAAATATCATATAAGGAGCTACTTATACTCCACTAGACTCTCCTAAACCTATTAAAGAAGAAATTCATCTGAATCAGTAGCTCTACTACTACTGCCTTAATCCTATTTATCTGAAAACCTAGGGGAGGCTTATATTTCTATATTGACTACTAAGCACTAAACAAATACATAGAAAAGGATTATTTCCCTCTTCCTAAGTTTAATAAAACCCTATATAGAATCTATAAGGTATAATGGTTCACTAAGTTCAATATAGTCTTAGTATTCTATAATATCTATATTGAGCTAGGAGATGACTGGAAGACTACATTCTACACTAGGCTAGGGAGTTTTAAGTGGAATGTAATGCCCTTCAGGTTAGCTAATGCCCTAGTATAGTTCTAGCAGTTCCTAAACTCAGTTTTATAGGAGTACCTAGATGACTTTTGCTTAGTATATATAGATGATATACTAGTCTTCTCAGAAGGGTCACTAGAGGATCACTATAAGAAGGCTAACTAAGTCCTTAAGAAACTAGTTTACACTAGCCTTATAGTTGATATTGATAAGTATACATTCACTATCTAAGAAGTTAAGTACCTAGGCTATATCCTCATACTAGGGAGAGCTAATATAGACTATGTGAAAGTTATAGCTATAAAGGAATAGGAAGTCCCTATTATATGTAAGGAAGTCTAGTCCTTTATAGGTTTTGTAAATTTCTACTAGATCTTTATTAAAGACTTTTCATCACTAGCCTATCTATTAGTAGAGCTAACTACTGTGAAGAACCTATTTATATAGTCCCTAGAAGCTGAGAAAGCCTTCTAAGATCTCAAGGATATATTTTACTCTACCCCTAGTCTGAAAACCTTTGACTATAACCTACTAATAATACTAGAAGTAGATTCATTAGGTTATAGCATAGGTACTATTCTCCTTCAATAGTATAGTAAGTAGCTATTCCTATATATATACCTTAGTAAGAAGTTATTACTAGTAGAAGCTAACTATGAGATCTATGATAAAGAGTTACTAGTAATTATAAGGGCTCTTAAGGAATAGAGGGGAGAACTGAAAAGGGCCTAACACCCTATATATATACTAACTAATCACTAAAACCTCATGCACTTTACAGAGACCTACTAGCTTATAGAATAGTAAGCCTAATAGGCCCTACTCCTATTAGAATATAACCTTGAGCTCAAACACTAACTAGGGAAGCTGTCCCCCCTCCCTAATACACTATCCCACTTGAATACACCTAAAGATAGTAATGACCCCTGTATTATAGTATAGAAGTACTAACTGCTCTAGCTAGATAGAAATAGGTTAATGAAAGTATAGTGAGTCAAGGTATCTAATGAGTTACCTACCTCCCCCTTCTATAATGCCCCTCTATATAAGCTATAGGAAGAAGCCATTAAATCTAATAATATATACTCCCTTATATGAAGTATAATAGCCACTAGAGCACTATACTAGCTAGAGGCCCTCAAAGGTATATAGAAAGTCTCTATATCAGAATATACCCTTGACATAGTAGAACACCTCTACTAGTATAACTGAATTTAGGTACTAGTGTCAGAACCCCTCTATATAGGACTACTATAGGTAATCTATAACTCTATAGTATTAATTCACCTAGGGAAAAGGATAATAGTCTCTGAGTTAGCTAAATAGTACTTCTAGCTATATTATATAGAAGATACTATATACTTTTACTATAACTATGAGTTATATAGAAATGTGAATACTTAGTGATAGATAAAGTAAGGACTACTAAAGGGACTACCTATACTAGATTAGATATAGTAGGATATTAGGCTTGACATAGTAGGCCTATTAGCTGTAGTAGAGTGGGATAGGCACTCTTACTAGTATATCATGACACTTGTCAACTACCTCTCTAAGGGAGTAATCCTAATCCTATACTACTCTATAGACATCCTATACCTAGTAGGACAGTTCTTAGAATACTACTACCCTTGACATGGTCTCCCTATAATGATTATATTAGATAGATAGTTTACAGGTATATTCTAGAGGTATCTATATACTATACTATAAGTAGAATACTACCTCTCTATAGCTTATCACCTATAGATGAATAGAGCTATAGAGAGAGTCAATAGTGAGATCAAGATGAAACTAACTAAGCTCCTCTATGAATATGAGAATTAGCTAAGCTGCCTACTATTAGTGGAATTCACCCTTAATACAGCCACTAGCTCTATAATAAACACCTCTACATTTACTATATACTATAGTTATGATCTAGACCTAGTGGAACTCAACCCCTCTATACTGAACTCCCTAGAATCCCTAGACCTGAAGAACAATAGCCCTATAGCATAGGCTATATAGGTGCTCTAGAGCCTCTGAGACATAGTAATATAGGCCTAAGCTATACTATCTAATACCTGAGTCACTATAGAGGAGTAGAGTAACTAGAAGTATCTCCTATACTAACACTTTAAGGCAGGGGATTAGGTCTAGGTCTCAAAGAGTTCACATACTCAATAACAAGAAGGACTAGGGTATAAACTATAGCCTAGATATACTAAGGCCTAAGTCAAGGAACTAGTAGGAATATACACCTACTAGCTTAATATATAAGGGGCCTATAGCTATAATGTATTCTATACTAACTAACTACATTATATCAGTTCAGACCTATTCCTATTATAAGATATACATCTAGTTAAACTAGATCTAGTGATAGTAGATAGTATACTAGAATAGGAAGTAGAGAAGATCTTAGGACACTGCCCTACTAGCTATACTTGAGAGGAAAGCTACTACATTAAGTAGTGAGGCTACTAGAAAGCAACTTAGGAGCCAGTATCTACACTAGAAGATATAGAAGTATTAGAAGTTTACTTATATAAAGAAGGAAGGATCTGAATATCTAATTGATGAGAAGTTCACTACCCTCCCTCTCCTACCTATTAGGGAAAAGAAAAAGGGAGTAGGGGCTGATGTTAGGGTCTATAACCTATAGAGGCTTTGCCTAGGGCCTACTCCCTAGACACAATCCCCTGAAAGTAGCCTATCTATTAAGACCTGTCTTGGACACAATCACTAGAAATAACCTATCTATTAGAACATGTCTTAGATATAATTAATAGAAATAGCCTATACATTAAGGCCTCTCTCAGACTATCCCCTAGAATAGTCCCAGTGGTCTAGACCCTTAGCAAGAAGTAGTCCCTTGTTCCATCAGTATAAAGTAGTGTAGAACCCTCTATCATCTGTAGTATTAGATAGTTCTTTCTCCTTCAACAATTGTTTCTATTCTTATGCCAATACATCCATTAGTTTGATTCACTCCCTTACAGATAAACCATAAGCCCTAGATGCTCATATAGTCTAGATATTAGCCTAAATTTATAGAAATAGGTTTCCTAGGCTGCACTAGAATCTACTGTCCTGACTTCATGATCTTTATGACTTCCAGGCACTATAGAATTTTCAGAGGATTGAATAATTGTGGGGAAGTTGGGGCAGACTCCCCTCTTCTAGTGTTAGGGTTGGTCTAGGGTTACTGGTGGGGTAGGGGGAAGGGAGGAAAAATACAGGAAGCCCTCTTCCCTGCCTTTTTCCTCTCTTCTCCTTACAGGGATGGAGTCAGCAGGGGAATGTATTAGAGGTATCTGATAAATGTATTATATCTAGCAGAGGCTCAAGGAGATTAAGAAGAAAAGGATTAGAAAATAGAGGCATAAGTGAAAGAGAGAGAGAGGGAGGAAGGAATAGGCTGTTAAACTTGTTCTATTAGATATCTTGCTGGAA